>BPVZ01000204.1:144399-159406 GCA_020521535.1 Rubroshorea leprosula | reverse complement strand
ATATTTTCTCCCCCATATAACACCTCCAGTTTATCCATCAACCTATCCGCCTACCTTTTTCATCAAATCCAATAAAACTCAAGTTTCAAACCACATCAACCTTCTTTCTTCCTTCCCTCTGCCACCCAAGAAATGGCGAAGAAAGCAGTCTTGATCGGATGCAACTACCCCGGTACCAAGGCAGAGCTAAAAGGCTGCATAAACGATGTTCGGAGAATGTACGAGTGCCTCGTCGATCGCTTCGGCTTCTCTGAGGAAAACATCATCGTCGTCATCGACACTGACGATTCCCACACCAAGCCTACCGGCAAGAACATCCGCAGGGTGTTGAATGATCTCGTGCGCTCTGCTGAGCCCGGTGATTTTTTGTTTGTGCACTACAGTGGACATGGCACCAGGCTTCCGGCTGAGACAGGGGATGATGATGATACCGGATATGATGAGTGCATTGTACCCTGCGACATGAATCTCATCACTGGTATGGCTGCGTTCAATTTCTTGATCATCTTTGATAATTGGGTTCCTTGTAAGTATCAAATTTTTTGTGGGGTTTATCTGAGGATCTTTGATCTTGGGTGCAACTGAATTCTTTGATTCTTGTATTGGTGTTTTTACCCTTTGGTTTTGATATGGATTTTCTAGATCCCGACGTTTGTTGACTTTCTTACTGACTATTTAGTGATTAGGTGTTAGATCTTTGTTCTGGTTGTAGGATCTTCTTGATCGTTTCCTTTTCCCCTTTTGCTTTCAGATCATTTGCTCGATGATTGTGGGGTATGGTTTTTGTTGGTTGATTTGCTTGTTATTGTGATTCTTTTGGTGATTGAGATGTCATGGTTCTTGTCATCTTAGTGTCCCTTTTGCTGGTTTGTGCTTTTCCTCACTTACCCCACCCAATAGACATTTTACTGCCAGACAGGATCCAGAAATGGTGCTTGATGATCAAGTTTTATATTTTTATGCTGCTAAATGACTATTGTGGTGTTTATGAACAGATGATGACTTTAGAGAGTTTGTGGACAAAGTCCCAGAAGGTTGCCGCATAACAATTGTATCTGATTCTTGTCACAGTGGTGGGCTGATTGATAAGACTAAAGAGCAAATTGGAGAGAGCACAAAGCCTCAAGAATCGAGTTTGGGTTTTGGGATCAAGGACTTCTTGCACCAGAAGGTACAAGATGCATTTGAATCTCGAGGGATTCATGTCCCTTCTGAATTGCGCCACCACCACCACCACCACTACCGCCATGAGGAAGAGGAAGACAATGACAGGGGAGTAGTTGAAGAAGGATTTAGGGATTATGGCTATGTGAAGAGTAAATCTCTGCCTCTCTCAACTCTTATTGAAATACTAAAGCAGAAAACTGGTAAAGATGACATTGACGTGGGAAAGCTGAGGCCAACCCTTTTTGATATCTTTGGTGAAGATGCCAGCCCCAAAGTTAAGAAATTCATGAAGGTCATCTTGAACAAACTCCATCACAGCGACAGCGATGGTGAAAATGGAGGTGGTGGTTTCTTGGGGAAGGTTGGTAGTTTGGCACTAGAGTTTCTCAAGCAAAAGCTAGACGAGAATGATGAGTCTTACGCAAAACCAGCCTTGGAAACAGAGGTGGGCAGCAAGCAAGAGGTTTATGCTGGATCAACCAAGCGCTCATTTCCTGATGGCGGGATTTTGATCAGTGGCTGCCAGACCTTCCAAACTTCTGCTGATGCCAGTCCTTCCGGCGGTTCTGCTGAAGCCTATGGAGCTTGTAGCAATGCCATTCAGACAATACTTGCTGAGACAGATGGTTCGATTACTAACCATGAGCTTGTTTCAAAAGCAAGGAAAATGCTTAAAAGACAGAGTTTTACTCAGCGTCCCGGCCTCTACTGCAGCGACGATCATGTCGATGCTCCATTTATTTGCTGATCCTAAGCTGAATGGTCCCTGATAACAAAAACAAAAATTAATAATTTGACCTCTGTGTGCATTATGAAGGGGGCTTGTTTGGTGTCCTTACTGTTCGGTTTGCCATCTGGATTTTGTGGACAGTAAATCTTGAGCAAAAATGATTTTCTATTGTAGTTATAACTTTGAATGACAAATTCCCTTACAAGTTAGTCCAAGTTCTTCTACATCCTAGGGAAGATTGTTGTCTATTTTCCCTCTATGACAATGTTGATAATATACAGAATTATATGCCAAAAAATGGAGCTATAATTCAAAAAAATCAAAATGAATAAGGCTGCACATCAGTAACGTGGTTCAGAGCAGCTCGCCTTGTCCTCTCTGTGCAAAGCTAGTGCTGCTTCCATTTTACTTGCTTATGTTCCCTCAAAAAGCACCTTCACAAAGACTATCAGATTAAGCAAAATTACTGCTGCTCTTGTTTAATCCTCAATATCTTGAACCCATGCCAAGTCTGCAAGCAAAAGATGTTTCAAGTTATGCAGGTTCGTATCTGTACTTCAGATATATGATAACAAGAAATCAAATCTCAGATATCCCAAGTATATGGCCAAATTTAGTTCCTCTAGTCTTAAAGAAAGAAGGTTGCATGCTCCCCCGGGGGGGAGGGGATGAAGTCAACTTTCGGTATCTTATCAAATGAACTAGGACTCTGGTAAGTTAATACTTTTTCTAATCCTCAATCTAGTGACAGGGACACCAACCAATGAATAGAATATTAATTGAGTGCATGAATGTGTCTATGGGGTCAGGAGGCTTGAGTTATTAGTAATTATGAGAAAGAACCTTGAAGCACGGTTTCAACTGCTGCATTTGGCACAAGAAGCCCAACAATCCGCTTATTATCTGATGTGGTTTCTAGCCGCACAACACGAAGGCGCCTGTGGCTTTGACGAGCCTGCAAAAAGGTCAATTCAGCTTTTAGTTGCTGAAAAGCAATTTCATACAAAGAATTGTGAAGAGCATAAAACTTTCCACACAATCAAACATTAAATTGTTTTGCAATAGTGAAATCTTATGCCATCATGAAGAGCATGTATATACGTAGACTTAGATTTTGGCTCAAGAACCTCCAATACAGACTAACAGCATGTCACGAAATAACAAAAAGGAACTTCACTAATTTAGATGTTAAAAGAAGAGCAACAAGTACTCGTACTACTGACTACTCCACTTGAAAGTGTAAAATATGGATTACTGACGTTCTTTTCCATGAGATGCTGTATTGGCAATTCTTGATTAAGAGTTAGCTCAAAAGTGGCGTAGTGGGTTTCCAATTTAAAGAGGAAGATCCCATCATAAACTTCTCAGCAATACAAATAGCGAATCTGTCACTATACGATTACTTAAAGCATGAGACAAGGTTAAAGTCACCTGTTTAGAAAGGGCCTTCTCAATAGTGCCCCAAACTGGAAAAATGAGACCACCCAAAACATTAACTTCCTGGAGTCGTCTTCCAACCGTACAATAGTTGCCAAGCTTACAATTGGGGCCATGCATGCACTGCAGGAATAAGAAACAGTAACCCAGTAGAAAACCAAATTAACATTGAACTAGATAAATCATTTAATAAAAATAGTTCAGATTGAAGTATACATGGTACATCCTGATAAGCATCAAAATTTTCTTCAAAGGAAGATACTAGAGAGTAAATGAAATTCTTAGAAAAGTAAATTTTCATTCTGGATGTATACCTGCTTTGAAGAAACTTCATACTCATCCTCCCATCCACTACGGGCTTTCTCTAGAGATGAAACCTTTCTATATTTGTTTTTTAGTTCTGCCAGAGGCATTTCCCTGGAGAGATAAATATTACAGTGGGTGACCATAAATCTTAAGAGTAGAAAAGTTGTTTAACTTTTGTATTTGTTTTTAAATTCTGCCAGAGGCATTTTCCCTGGGGAGATAAATTTGATTGTGGTCGACAAGAAATCTGTAAGTAGAAAAGTTCATTGACTTTTAGATTGATACCTTACTGATTCCCCAACAGCAGGGCGGACAATCTTAAAGAACCCAGAGGTTGAGCTGAAGCACAATTCAGTGCAAAAAAAAAAAACATTAGCTAGGTCAGAAGCCCAATACATCTATAGAACACACACACCATTAGGACAATCATCCAAATGCAAAATGCAAGAGGAAAAACTTTATTCAGTCTATTAAAGAAGCCATTCTTGTTCTGTTCCTAGCCTTGCTTAAATACTAGGAACCAACATCAATATCGTATGTTTTGGGACAAAAGAAGAGTATAATATGATAACAATCAAAGCACACAAAAAATAAAGGCAAAAGGGCAGCATAAAGAAAAAAGTACCTCTCAAAAGCAAGAATAAAGTGACGCCGTCCCAACCATTCCCTCTTAGATTCATAGAATCCATCATGAGCTGAACCAAGCCCATCCCTTTTCTTCTCATCAAGCATGATACTTGCAGACTAATACAGATAAAAGCCAGATACATGTAATAATTTTAGACATCTTAATGAAATGGGTATTTCATACAGTTAAGTCAAATGGAAAAGCGTACCTCCCAAGTGATTCCACGATCCAGAGTAAAAGTGAACAGAACTGTTGATGCTCCAGACATTTGATCAACATGAACAGTCTGTTAGAAAATAAAAGTTAGAATAATCAAAATATAATGCAACCAACATGGTAACAGAGAGAAATTAACCTTTGGTGTTCCTTGCAATTCAATAATGTTAGCTTTCATATCAACAATTCCTGAGTCAAGATTCCCTTCAATTCGGGCATTTTGTATAAGAACATCTAAGATGCTGATGAATAACTCAAATAACCTGCATGTAGAACGATCATACGGCATCTTAAGTATGACTCTTAACTGCAGCAGCAAGTATATTCTAATGAACAAGCCATGAACCTGTTCTGAATATCTGGTGGTAGTCCTAAAAGCCGATTCAGGAAACGACCAACATCATGCATATCTGAATCGACAATACGGCCAGAGAGCTTTCCATTGTCCTTCCCATTACCTGCAGCAAAAATATGAACTTGATACTTCAATTATTTTCTGACATTACAATCAAACAATATGCACTACATATCAACATTAATCCACAGTAAGTAGTAACACCAAGAGAGCAAGCATAACAAAAACTGTTCTATTTACTTGTAAAGAAATGAAATTGCAGGAAGCTTTACCAAGAACTGTGTCTCTAATTATTCCAACAGACACAAGAGCAGCTTTTGCTTTTGTTATGAATTCTTCGATTGTATCTGGTTTTTCTGATGTACATCCAGGTGGCGCAACTGGCAACTTATCCTGAGAACAAAACTTCAGCTATTCCTCCATTGTTGTCTTATCTAGCCTCTACTTATTTGGCATGCAAAATGATAAATGTAACATTAATAAAAGAATATTATGCGAACCTGCTCCATGATCCCTCTATACATCACCATCAATGCCTTTTTTCCATATGCACTATCATAATTGTAAGCACTCAAAGATGGTCCTGCCCTGCAACACATCCAGTTGCATTATGATAATAAGAAACAATCAAAAAAGGCATGGAGTTGAGCCAGAATATCATTCTTGGAGGGAGTAGGGTACTAGTTATGTCACAGAGTGATGATCCATATTGAAGATTCAGATTCAAAAAATTAGAGAAAAGAAACTAGGGCATTTCTTAACTAGAATTCACAAATATATATTGGGCGTGAACATATAGTTAAACATCAGTTCTAGAAGATCAAATAAAGCATGTGTTAATTTACTGAAAGTCTGAGACAAAAATTTAAAAAAAAAGTTATAGTAAGGACTTCCAAATTACCTGCGATCTCCCTGTGTTAAGGCTCCAAGAGACTCTAACCTCTTGGCAACAATGGAAGCAAAGCGACGCTCTCCACCAAGATTTGTGAAAATAAGCCTGTAAACAATGAGTAACAATTATTTTAGTTCAATAACTAAGATACAAATAAAATTTTAGAAAAAAAAGGATAAAAAATTAAGCATTGATATGAAATTTTCAACCAACAGGCAGACATCGAAAGAAAGATTGTCCCACCTGTATTCAGGTGCAGAAGCTTGATTTGACCGATGAGTTCTTCCAAATTGTTGAATTGCCCGGTCAGCACTCCAAGGAAGTTCTAGGGTTATATGAACTCTTCTTTTCTGTAGTGAGACAAAACAGTAGATTATGAGAAAGGTGGCAAATTGGAAAGAAAAAAGTGTATAAAATTTCTGAAAAGTTACTTTAAACACAAGACTCAGTTTTCAAACAGCAAACCAAAAGCATGAAAGAAAATGCAAAAATGGCAATTTTCGGGTCACACAGCCAAATAGCTTACCTGATTCAGTGCTCTTCTATCTGCCTGCAAGGACACCCCAGCTGAGCCAGCTTCAGAAATTATGGCAACCAACTTCTTACCATCCATAAAGAGCTGCTTCTCGTGCATGTTGACCATTTCCATTGTTACATCCTTTCTAAAGAAATTAACAATATGGAATAGATGATTTAGATAGCAAGTTGAAGTGAATCATCACTGGAAGATAAATACATGGTATCCAAACTCACGTGTTTCGTGCCTGGTAAGTTACACCCTTTCCACTGGAGGCCCTTACAAGCATGCCTCGCCTCCCTGTCATTTCTGCAACTCTATCAGGACCCCCAAGCTGCATAAGCATTGTTTGTAAGGTTAAGAAGGACAATAGTATCAGCTGCAATCGCAACTAAATCAGGCTACATAGAGTTTACCACCTACTTATGGGAAATACTAAAACTTGTAAGCAAAGAATAGGGAAGAAAAAATTCCCAGGAAAATTAATCTCACTGAAAGAACAGGTTAAGGGTTGGTTCCAATAAATAATCAAATCACATAATTAATTCCCTTATTTGCAACCTGAAAGAATCTAATTTTGATATTGAAAAGTTGTTAAGTGCATTAGCAAGCCTCTAAGAAAGAGATCAATACATGAGATATACCTGATCAATAATGTCATCCAAGGGATTATTTGGTAGATCCAAAGAACGAATTATCTCCAAAATTTTTGACTTACGCTCTGAAGCAGCTTCATACCTGAGATCAAAGTTCTACCTCATATATAACCACATAATATCCACTACCACCACTATTAAAAGTTTGAATATTAGAACAAGAACAAATTAGAAGAAAGGAACCAAAAATACAAAACCTCTTTGAAAGTTCTACTATGTAGGCACGTCTTGCTTGAATATATTCATCAGTTTTCTCCTTGCATGAATAACATGACCATTTATCAGGTATGACATCAGTAATTGGCGGCACTAAACATGCAGGATGGACAAGCTTGCCACAGCAGGAACATTGAAGCAACTTCTTCCTTTCCTGAAGGAAAACATAAAAGCTAATAACATATTGCAAGCAAACAAAATACCTAATCAAAGTAAAAATAAATTACCTCCTCAGTATTGCACATCTCACAGATCTGAAACTCATCATCGGATTCAGTAGATTCAGGTGCAGAATCACCTACATTGATAATTGATCAAGCAAATAATTTAGAAGGTAATGTACGTAAACTGAAAAGAGACAGGGGACAAAAAATATCAGAGGAGGGTACAGTACAAGATTAGAAAAGAGAAAAATCTCGAGAAATACAGCTTCAAACACAAAATGGCAAATGATATCACATTTTTGTAAGTGTCAGAAACGATAGCCATGAATATCAGATAATCTGTTAATAGATCCACAACACAATACAAAAGAAGCATCCCATTCACATGCACACACACACACACACACAAAATGAATTGGAAAAACAAAACAAAAGAAACAGAAAGAAAGGAAGGAAACAACCATTATTTGGGAGAGTGAGTGTTGGGGGTTTACAATGTAAGGTCCCTAAACTGAAAATGTCCATCACCATCTAAACTGCAAACATAATCACCATCAATGTTCTAACTGTTTCAAAAACTTACTTTCAGAATCTTCATCGCTTTCACCATCACTTGCTGGATTCCATTTGGCAACCTTCCTAACTCTCCCTTTAAACGAAACACCAGGCGTTGCTGAGTGCCTCTTACGTTGAAGTTCCTTTACAGTTTCCTCTTCTATACAAGAAAATTAGTAATTAACATCTGATAAGGGCAACGGGCTGATCAGGCCAGCTTAGAGCAACAAATGCAAAGAATACCTTGGTCAGGTTCGGGCTTTTCAGGCAAAGGATAATTTTCTTCCACAAATTTCAGCAACAGCTCTCGTGGTCCCGAAATAAAATCATCAAGTTCAAGACCCTGTGTCAGACAAGGAAATAAATATCAATTACACAAGAAATAAAAACCATCTGGGCACAAGAGGGGAGATCAAAGATACAGACATATTTTGTCACAGCTTCCTCAGTCCGAGCCTCCCCAGTACTCTGAAGACCAATAACTACACACTTATCTTCCATTAATGCTTGCTTGGCTAGCCTCACAGTTGCAGGGACCTTAGCTGACATGCACATGTGTCTGAAGAAACGCTATAATAGCACAAGGAGAATCAAATTGAAAATAAATAAATATGGTAATAAACTCATATGGCACAACTAAACAGAAGAAATATATAGACGGAAGAAAACATTTCTGGAACCAAAAGACCCAGAAAATATCATATACCTGATGGCTAGACCAATATAACCTCCAAAGCTGACTGGAATTAGGTTTATCGCCATTAAGGAAAGCACTGGCTGTTAGTAACTCCACCCGCAACTCTGCCCAAAACTCTGCTGCTGGCTTATACGACACCTAACATCAAAATAAATAAGCAAATAAATAGCAGGGAACATAAAGAAAGAAAAGCATTCAAACACCAAGAGCATATCAAGTCAAAACCAGCACTTCTCACACTAAGTTTCTCAAAGATCTTTGTGATGCCTTCATTATACTTATACATTACACTTGCAGAGAAGTGTTCATACCTCCATTTCAGCTTCTAATGGTGCTTCAATAACCTCAAATTCCACTCCTTTGTAACTGAGGGTACGACAAACATACATACCCCTACAATTTGAAAAAAAAAAAAATGGAATATTAATGATACATCTTGTGACAAACTCATTTCATAAAAGGATTCTATTCATTATCACCTTGCTTTCATGTCCATGGCAACAAGTTCAAGTGCACCCACACCACCTTTCTCAAGAGCACCTGTAAGTAAAATTATTCATTTCAGAAAAAATATTTCACTTAAGTATTATTGTTGACAATAATAGAACAAAAAAAGAGAATGAAAATTGAACATGAGATAGCAACTAAATTGGCAACAGATCAAGTATTAGATCAGACCTAGAAAACTCGGGAAATCAGGGAAACATGTTCCAGCTCCCCAAAGACCAAGCCTGACCATATAACCCATATTGCGTGGCTCAGATGCACCAGTTGCTGAGCAATAAATGACACGTGCTTCAGGAAGTCGGGCCTGTTAATTTAGAAATTGAAAACAATAAGTTAAAGACAACCAAAAAGAAATAGAAATGCCTGTCCTATTTACTGGCGGTTCAGATAAGCAAAACAGAAATCCATGATCCCTAACACATGTATTATTTTAAGGTTAAAGGATGAACCTGAATTTCCACAACTGCTTCCCCAGTGCGTGTTGGCTGACTTCCAGCTTCAGGTACTAAATTTTTGGCTTTGTGACACTACAATGAAACCATTGGCCTTTAGCGATTGAAAGACAACAATATATTGAAACCATGGGACACTAATTTCATAGTGTCCTGAAATGGCAGGAACAAGCCACATTATAAAGCAGTACACAAGGAAACAAATGTTACCTCATCAAAAATGACAAGTCCATCAAATCCTGACCCACACCACTGCACAAGCTGCTGCAAACGTGAACGGCCTTTCTCAGAAGATGCAATGAGACTATTGTATGTCAAAAATACCACTCCTTCCTTGATCCCAACAGACTTTGAATCAAGCTTAGAATAAGGCAGCTTATTCAGAGCATGAACTGCATACAGAAGCAACTGCATGAGCTCTTTTTGTACAACAAAGAAGACATACCAACATAGTCAGCACAAAGATAATAAATGGCCAAGAATATTATTAACCCTTCTATTGGTAAAACAATCAAACATAGTAGCTAGAATAAATAATGTCCATATGTGATACAATTTCAGATTGTTATGGAATGACCGATTCACATGTTACTCATATAGCACACAGACAGACAAAATGTTGAAGATAGAAGAGATTTAACTGAAAACCTTGGGAGAGACTCACATACACTACGCAGGGAAGTGTTAACATATCAAAAGCATTACTAAAATACCATCGAACTGCAGAAGCACTTTATTTATACATTTCCTGAAACTAGCAGTCCAATCTGTGAAATAAGAAGTTACAAGGAAACTTGAAGTATTTACCTTCAACATACATTGCACCCACATCATCCAAGTCTCTTCTTGCATCAAACTTTAAGTCTGAACCAACAGAAATCCACCTGTGTAAGACCATTGCAAACAGGATAAAAAAAATTATAAAGCATGAACCAAACAATAACAGATTCAAGTCAGCAGTGCATTCAATTTAATATTTTGAAAAGGAAGGGAAAAACCAAAAATCAACAGGTATGTAACTACTGTAAAAGCAGTTTAGCACGAAAAAATAGACAACTTAAAACTCACAATGCTTTCCTCCTCCCATGGTGCCAATTCTCCCATATAAGCCCAGCAATTGTCCGACCTTTACCAACACCAGCTCCATCTCCCACAAAGAAACCTGCCCTGGCAGCACCTGGAAGGTGCTGGAGATGCCTCTGTCATTAAAATACAACATTATTTCACAAGCAAAGGTGTGGAATTGAAATCCTAACTGTAAGTCCTCTCGTAAGAAGAACCTGACAAGCATAGACCAAAGTCTCAATCTGCAAGCATGACAAGGCCTTTGAATTTTCCAACTCATCCCTGATTCTTAGATCATAAGTAGGTTCTGGCGGCTGTACTGCAGATAGGGAGGATGTTTCCACAATAGGATCTGGGTGAGGAGGACCAATGGATAGTTTTGGTGGGCGCTGCATTAAGAATCAAGGCAGAGTCACCTGAGTTGCTAGTTCTCAAACAAAAGCCCAAGATGAGTCATTGTAGTTTTGAAAAGCTTCAAGTTGCAAGCCCAAACACTTCAGTTTAAGGAAAGTGATGAATGACAAAAGAAAACTTCTAAATGTGAAGTATTCCAAAATAAACTCACATAATCTGTAAACGTTTCTCCTACAGGGCCACCTTCATCTTCTTCACGCTCCACTTCAATAGCTACCTGAGAGATTTTTCATGTCAAAAGAAAATAGAAAACATAGCAATAAGAAATTGTCTCAGTACAGAATAAACTAAAAGCAGAGTCACCAGCACCAATGCTAACTGTCCCATTTAACAAGTCAACAAATAAAATTGCCCCCCACTCAAGGACTAGATCTTCTCTAAGCCCAAACTTATTATGAAGTTGTAGTGTTAGCTACACTACGATTATGATTTGGTAACTGATGGACCTCATTAGATTCTCTACAACCTATTATATGAAATAACCAATTCAAAGAAACAAACCCAGTAACATTGTCACACCTGACAATACATTATATAAGAAGGAATGAAGCCAACTCAACCTAATCATTATTACAGGAATGAAAACAGAGTTTAACACCTCACAACTTAGAATCCACCTCAAAAAAACGGAATGTACAAAAATCCCACAAGTATCATCCTTTAATGCAACAAGGTATTAGTACCAACTATCCAGAAACACATAATCATTAACTAACACACAAGACGCAATAATAGCTCACTAGCAATAATCTCTCCATCACATACCCAACTATTAACCATCATCATTTTGCAGAACCAAAATTTTAAAAAAATTGCATCTAAACTTGGCATCACTAACACACACAAGCACAACAGACATTGATATGGAGAAAAAATAGAGCAAAGACATAACCATAGTTCACCAGCCATAATGTTCACAGAAAATTCCCAACCGTATGGTATCCATTATTTCACCTAAGCAAAATTAACCCTTAAAAAATAGAAGCATAAACCAGGAAAGGATACCTCGTTGACTTCCTCAGGAGGTGGGCGGGGCTGAAGGAGTTGTTTTATCTTGCTCAAATCGACAGCCAAATCAACTCCACACTGGGGGCAAGAAAACCTTGCCAAGCCATGGGGCACATTAAGAATGGCCTTGCAATTGGCGCACGGCAGTTGCATCTTGGTGGGATCGATGCCATGTGCAGGCACAGATTGCGAGGGCGGAGGTTGTAGGCGGACCCTCGTCATGAGCTCAGGCGGCAGCATCTGGGGCAGCTGGCAGGTGGGGCAGATGAACTCCGTAACACCGGGGCCAACAGTGAGGATCATCCGGCATCCGGCGCAACGAACCTGGACTCCAGCTGCTCCACCGGCAGAAGGGGGCAAAGGGGGAGGTGGGATTGAGGGTTGGGTCATAATTTTCCAGAGTTTTGGAGGATCTATAGAATTAGAAACAGTCGGTTGGTGGTTTACGAATGCAAAGATAATCCGAACCCACGAAAAGGGATTGATTCATTCCATGATGGGTCGTGGCTGTTGGTTTACTCCCCAAATTCTCTCGAGGAAAGGAAAGAACTTGCTGCTACGGAGTCCAATTTGGGGGAGAATTTTGATTGTGGGTAAATCAATGAAATTCCATCTGCTTTCTCTCTGTTTAGTTAGAAGTGGCGCTTCGATAACAGTAACTCTGCCTCCCTGCCTGCCGGGCGCCTCACGTGCGTGCCACGTGACATCCAGACGCCGTGCAAACTGCAATGGGTCTCCCCATGCTAAGGTCAGGTTAGGCCACCCCACCCCACCCCAAAAAGCTGCTGCTGATGCTGCCTCTCAAAGTGCTGATACCTTGGAGCATGCTTTGCAACCTGCAATGGCATAGTATTTCTGGGTTGCAAAATTTTCAATCCATAAGACCCAATTTTGGCCAAGTATGAACTATCTTTGCTCTCCAATCTTCATTTCATTTTCTTTTATCCAAATGGGAGATGGAATTCCATTTTGGTTCCTTCATTCTATGGTTTCTGGAGAGAAATATGCAGGGAAAGAAACAACGGGTTTGAGGGGATGGAAAGATGTTGGAGGTGTATTTTGCAGCATACACAGTGGGATGCTCATTTCAGATTGATTATAATCACTGTCTTTACAAGTGGAATTGGAATGCTGAGTTTGTTTACAAAGCAGATTAGATATACTGCCATTGAAGAAGATCATCAGAAGAAGAAACTTGGTAGGAAAGTTCTTATGGCTTGTACCAAACCAGACAAGAGCTGGACCAAACTGAATGTTGATTGCTCTGACATCAAGCACACAAAGCAGAGCCAGGAGGACTGATTTGAGGCAAATGTGGAAATTGTATCAAGGGATTCAGTCTTTTCCTGCCTGAATTGCAACATTAAGTTGGTTGAGTTTTAGGGCGTGTTTGGATGGGGAGGGGAAGGGAGACTATTTCCACCAATCAAATTAAGTCGTTTTCCTCAAAATGAGAATTGAAACTTACTACATGGAAGTCCTGTTAATGATCAACAACAACGGGTTATCATCCCACCATGATCTTATCAGAGCTACATTAGAAATCATGGATAACCCCATTGTTGATCCTGAGGGAGAGTGGTTTTTGTGTCACCTACACAAAGCAAGCAACCTTGTAGCTGACGAACATATGATGGAAATCTATGACAAGTCTCCTAAAGTAGTGTAATCCTGATGGCAAATGCAATTGGTGTGGCCTTCTCACATGTTGTTCATGTTATTTAACTGTTTTGCTTTCTAACGGGTTTTCGCCCTACTTTTCACCGGAAAAAAGGAGAACTTCTTTAGGTTGAATGGCTCTTGTCTGCTCATTAACACATGCTTATGGGCAGGGACAGAGCTAGACTCTTGGGGTGAGTGGTTGAAATTTTAAAATTTATAAGCTTATCTTAGTTTAATTTATATTAATTTTTTTAACAAGTGACTAATTATCCATTATAACTATTATATATTTTAATAAGGGAGGGGCAGCTGAAGGTTGAATATGATATGTTACAGCGGTGTTTTCATTTATGGAATTAAGAATGTTATCATTTTACCTATCACATAAAGAACAATTTATATTAATTTTTAACTATTAATTTTTTTAACATTAATTTTTAACTATTAATTATGTAGTTTGATATTAGAGTTATATATATTGTAAGGCACATGTTTAGAGTTTGATAGTTTTTATATAAAAAAAATTATACTAATTTTTATGTTAATCATTAATTTATGTTTAAATCTACTATTTATAACATAAATGTCAAACTTTAAATTAATTAGATATATTTTATATGTTTAAATAACATGTGATTCAATGTCTTTAAATAAATAATATATATAATAATGAGAAAAATGTTAATAAGTTGGACTAAAAAATTTTGCAAAAAAAAAAAATTTAAAACTAAATTATTTTAATAAACTCTTTTTAAAATAAATAGACTAAAATATCAGATATTTAGGGTAAAAATAAAGACTATTTTAGGTTTTTTTTTTTTTTTTTTTTTAATTTATTAAAATATCATAACTTTGAGGTGTTTTCTAACCTTTTTATTTTTTGCAAGGCTAATGAATAAATATTAATCTAATATAAAATATAGTTTCTTTTTGATATAGTTATAGATATCAATAAAATTTAAATTTGGAACTTATGACACACACAAATGGAATATAAATTATAGAATAAAAAATGTACAAAAAAATTACAACTAATATAAATTCTTATATAAGTTACATTAATGTAACTAGATCTTCACTACTTTTGAATATTTTTTTATACATAGATAAAAGTATTTATCTTAAAATTTGATTAAAAAAAAGAAATGAACTAGGTCCTAACTATTTTCTTTAGGAGGTGTTTGGTTGGGGGAAAACTCCCTAAAGTTCTCTAAACTTTTCCTCATAAGAGGTTATTTACGTATTTTCACACATTAATCCCACAACAAAAATAGGGTAAAAATGGTATTTTAACTTTTAATTTCTTTGATACAATTCTCAATTTATAAAGTTTTCTTCCTACCTTTTTTGCAAGGAAAATGTT
>BPVZ01000204.1:99588-112713 GCA_020521535.1 Rubroshorea leprosula | reverse complement strand
CACGGGATAAGAGTAAAAAAAAACAACCAGAGAGAGTACAGCTGGAGAGTAAATCTGGAGTAGACCCAAATGCAGTAGCAAGGGATGTGAACAGTGCACTCGGACAACCTCAAAGGAGTAGATTACGGGTTCCTCTGGTCGAACGATCCAGATAACTGGACATCCTTCAATCTACTCGTGTAGGAGTGGCGCTTAGTCTCCAGGACGCCGAGGCGGGAAGCCAAACCGGCGGACACCCTTCATTCTTTTGGTTGTTGCTACGAAGGATCATAAGTAGTTTATTTTAACCATTCTTCACTGTTAAAATTGCTTCTTCCTCACCTTTAGACTACTACTCTCTCTTCATCCATAACGTTGTTTCTTCTCTGCAAGCTTTCAGATTTTAATTTTTCAGGTACATACAAGTATTTTCTACTATTTTCATTCATCCAACTGTTTAATGCAAAAAGACAAATTAAGAAAAATTTAATAATTTATTACAGTATATACGCTGTTTTGTTTATCAGATGTGTTTAATTAACTAAATTCTTATAGTTTAATTTCCTTACATATGAGGCTCAAAAAAAAAAAATCCTTACATATTTATTTTTCTTCTCTTCATTTGATATCAGTTATTTTTGCACCAAATTAATTATCCTGCACAAGGAGTATGGAGGTTTGCCGGCTTTCTTTGCTATTTTAATCATACGATTTTTCAAGTCCACAAGCCCGGGACAAGGTATTTCCCTTTTCCCCTTTTTATGAAAGAGTCTAGAGTTTAAACATCATTTAATATAGTTGTGATTCCTGAGTTTTTTTGTTTTGATTTATAAAAATTTAGAAACCCTAAAATAAATTTAAGTAATTTTATAAATCAATTAGGTTTGGAGTTATGAATATTTGTTTTAAAATTTTATATTTAATAAGTTGAAAATTTTAATTTTAATTTTGATATTTAGTTGTTAATTTTGATTGTTTAAATTTTGAAGAAAATAAAACCAAAAACTCAAATCACAACCATACTAAACGAAGGCTTAAATATATTATACAATAATAGTGCATATCAACCCCGATTTTTAAAAAAAATTTAGAGTTTCATTTTTAAAAACATCATTTTTTAATTAATATTTTTAAAAACCAACAATTAGATTTATTGTTCTATTCAATGTTTTTAAACTCAAATTGAAGGTCAAACCATTTTGACCTTTGGTTCATGGTTTGAATAGTTTAGTTGGTTTAATTGATAAAACCATCAGGTTGATCAAAATATTATAAATATATTATTATGCAAAGTATTACATACGGTTTTCTTTGGGTGCAGTGGTAGGTGGTTGATTCATTATGTGAAAGATCACAAGTTTGAGTCACTTGAGAACAAACTTTAATATAATTGTGGTTTTAAAAATATAATAAATTTATTGTAAAGCAAAAATTTGCTAATAAAAGGTTGTGTCTCAAGGGGAAGAGTTTTTGTTTCATAATATAGAGAATGAGTATTCAAATCCCATGGCTGTCATCAATAATTTAGTTAAAAATTTTGAGATTTCTATTAGATAAATAAAATTTCAAGCACCCCTTGACACAAGTATGGCGTTGTTCTAGTGGCAAAGGTTCGGAATACGGACTTGAAGATTGTAGGTTTAAGTCTTGCAAGGACAAATTTCTCATGATTTTATGCCCAGCATTAAACTGTCCGGTTGAACGATTTTAATAGTTCTTATCGGTTTCAAATGGTTTAAAAAGTTCACCTAAACTGTTTATGGTACCGGGTATCAGTTTAATCGATTTGATTGGTCTGATTTGATTTTTAAAACTATGGTTCTATTCATATAAATTATGAAAATATCAAATTTCAAATAGATTGAATATATATAACTAATTTATTAATTATAGAAAATTTACCACTCTCAAATATATATTAGAAAATATAAGTTTCTTCAATAAAATGATTTTAAATGTTAGATTAACTTGAAAATAGATATGCATAATTTATATTAATGAAACATTAAATTTAATGGTTGGTTTTTGAAAATATTCATTAAAAAGGGATGTTTTTAAAGTTGAGACTCTAATTTTTTTTTTTTTTTTTTACAAATTGAGATTGATACACACATTTTTCCCTTAATATATATAGTTTGCTTTTCATAAAATAATTATATATGAAGGAAAAAAATGCTTGCAATTTAGCATACAATTAAAAGTCTAAGCTATGTTTGGTTGGTGTCTTGGTGATGGTGATTATAAAAATAACATAAATTTGAGAAATTTTTTAAGAATAATTAGTGTCAATTATTTTATTTAAAATAATAGATTTTTTAAATTTCTTCTTTATATTACAGATTTGAGAAATTTTTTAGTTTTACCTATTTTACCTCTAAAAAAATAAAAACAAATTTTTTTATAATATATATGATGGATAATTAAAGTTAGGAGATAATGATAAGGTTAAATAGAAAAAAAATATTTATCTCCTGTAAAATATGAAAAAATGACTAATATTTTAAGACAAACTTTAAATACAAAAAATATCTATTATTCTAAGACAAAAAGAATAATATTGCTAATTTTCTAATAAACTAAGGTATGAATAAGAATAGGTATTCCTCCCATTTTTAAAAGAAGATGTATTCCCTAATTCTTTGCTTTTGTAGTGACAGGAATTTAAATATTATGTTTTGGTTATTATCCTTTGAACTTTCCCAATTTTAATTTATTTTATAGTTTGACGAAGATATAGTAACTACCACCAAACAAATAAGTTATAGCATAGCTTAACAAATCTCATGTTGATAAAACAAAGTGAAATAATAGTATATAAATCAACATTTGCTAACCATATTTACAGATTTAAAAATTGTGAGAACCAATAAATCAAAATTTATGGTATTGCAATGGGTCGGCCCCTTTCGACAAGCATTAAGTACTTGGAGTAATTTTCTTATTCAAATCTTGTCATTTGATATAAGTTTTAGATAGGGTGATTCAATATAGTAGTTAACAGTTTTACTTAAATTATTATATAATATTTTTTTATAAATTTTTTGTTTCTTAAGTAATTTTACATAGCACTTGCATTTTTTTCTCACCTCACATCAGTAATAAATGTTAATTTATTATAATTAAATTAATTTTAATTAATATTTTATATTTTTTAATAATTATATACATATACAATACCTTTTTAATATAATTATTAAACACTAATATAAACTCTGTTTGATTTAGTTATGTCAACAACATTTAACGATTAATACTACTAATAATTTAAAATATAAAGTTGGTAATATTTTTTACAAAGGCAATGACATAATTTACATTGTGGGTAGCAAAGGAAGTACAACTGTACAACTCCTAGAAAACTAAGATTTTTTTTAAAGAAGTTAGGATATGTAGTTTTTAAAAAATTTTATTTAAAAATCATTTTAAAAGACTTTAAAAATTTTTTTAAATAAAAATTTAAATTTATTAAAAAATTACTTTTTAAGAACTTAATTTTTAAATCTGCTAAAAATCCTTATTGCTACTTTTATTAACAAAACTTTATTTTTCCATATAGGGGGCATATATGGTATCAACCTGTAACTATTTAACATTTTAACTTCCTTTTCAAATTTCTTGCGTTTCTGTCGACGAACATCTATCCCCTGCTTTTTCCAAGTATTTTCCAGGAAATTAAGCATTTGTCCTGCATTTTTCTAGGCATTTTCTAGGAAGGGGGAAAATCCTTTTGGGTGTTGCTACGAAGGTTCACAAGGATCAAATAAGATCTTAATTTTCCAGGTACATATATACATACATGCATCTTGTACTATTTTCACTCATCCATCTTCCTAATCAAGAAACAATTTATTTTGGCCATTGTAAGCACACTACCTGAATTGAACATTTTAATAAGACTCTTTTTTATTTTATTTTAGATATTCCCGTCATGGAGCCCATTGTAGGGGCAATTCTTGAAACTGTAGGTGAACATGTAGATTGTCACAGAAACTTCCAAAATGATGTGAATGATCTCAGAAAAAGAGTGGCAGATCTAAAACGCAGAAGAAATGATAAAGTAGCAGAACTACAAATTCTGGATCACTCAGAAAAACAGGTTAAAGAAGAAGTGCGGGGATGGCTTGAAGATGCAAGGAGGGTCATTGAAATTGAAATGCCAGATATTGAAGAAGAGGTGCAGAATGTTTCAAAATTGTCATGGGGCAGCCTTGGAAGAAGTGTTCGTCAAAAGATTCAAGAGGTGAGGGAAATTTATGATCGAGGTTGTTTCCCTGAAGGTCTCGTAATTGAAAGACCTCCACCTATTGGAATCACTTTGCCAACAGAGAATATGGTGGGTGAGGTTGATGTGAAGGAACAAATTTGGGGATACTTGGGTGAAAATGAGGTTGGAATAATTGGAGTTTATGGAATTGGTGGAGTTGGCAAAACTACTATTATGAAACATATCCATAATGAATTATTGAAAGAGGCCCGGTTTGATAAAGTAATCTGGGTCACCGTGTCACAATCACCAAATGTTGTGAAATTACAAGGTGACATTGCTAGGCAAATGGACAAAAGTCTTCCACAAGATGGGGATGAATTGAACCGAGCATCAATACTGACGAATATTATGAAAACAAAGAAATAAGTATTGATCTTAGATGATGTGTGGGATAAGTTTACTCTTCAGAGTGTTGGAATCCCAGAACCAACAACAGAAAATGGATGCAAAATAGTTATTACCAGTCGATCAAGGGATGTATGCCGCCAGTTGTGTCACAGAATAGTTAAAGTGCAACCTCTGTCTGATCAAGAGTCTTTGAACTTATTCTTGGAGAAGGTGGGTCAAAACATTCAAAATATTCCCAATTTGAAAGAGACATTGAGGCTTATAGTGAAGGAGTGTGCTGGTTTGCCACTCGCGATTGTTGTGATTGCTGGGAGCATGAAAGGAGTGGAAGATATTCGTGAATGGAGAAATGCATTAAGGGAGTTGCGCAAATGTGTAGTTGGTACAGCTGAAGGTTCGAGGGGTGATGAAATATTTAATCGTTTGAAGTTCAGTTACGACCGCCTGCCAAATTCAAACATCAAGAATTGTTTCTTATATTGCTCGTTATACCCTGAGGATTGGGAAATTAGCCGAGCAACTGTAATTGAAGATTGGATTTGTGTGGGACTTATTGAAGAATTAGGGAGCAGGCAAGAAATGCATGATAAAGGGCATACTATTTTAAATAGGCTTGAGAACAATTGTCTGGTGGAGAAAGGCCTTGGAGAGGGACATGTTAAGATGCATGATGTTTTGAGGGACATGGCATTGCACATTAAGAGTATCGGTCCGAATAAGTTTATGGTGGAAGCTAGCATGCTATTGAAAAATATACCAACGGAGAATGTCTGGACTCAAGATCTGGAGAAGGTTTCCCTCATGCGGAATGACATCTCATATATTCCTGAAAATATGTCCCCCAAATGCTCGATGCTCTCAACCCTGATTTTGGAAAATAATAAAAAACTGAGAGAAATTCCAGAGTGCTTTTTTGCAAACATGCCCCTGCTGAAGTTTCTGAATCTTTCTGAAACTGGCATAGAGGTGCTACCGAATTCTATATGTAACCTGGAAAAGCTTACTGCACTGATCCTTCATGGATGTGAGCATTTAGAATGCATGCCTTCCTTGGCAAAGCTTAAGGCACTAAAGAAGCTCGATTTGTGGAGGGCAGGCCTTCTGGTGGTCCCTGAAGGCATTGAAATGTTGGCAAATCTTCAGTATCTTGATTTATGTTGTCCCCACCTGAAGGAGCTACCGACAAGAATGATCAGTGAGCTCTCCTGCCTCCAATACCTATGCAGATATAAGCTCTCAACTGAAGAAACATTGAGAGGAGAAGCAGCAACATTAAAGGAGCTGGAAAATTTTGAAGGTGGTTTCTCTGATCTAAAAGACTTCAACTATTTTGTTAGTAAGTCAAAGCACTTTTTGGGAGGACTCAATCATTATGTGCTTGTAGTGGGAGGATTTGAAATTCCGTGTTTTAATCATTCTCGGTCTTTTGAACATAATTATTGTTTCAAAAGGGTAATTTTAGTCAAATGCAAGATAAGAGGAGAAGATGATTTAGTGCTTCCAGATGACCTTCAAGTTTTGAGTGTTGGGGACTGCAACACTGTCAGTGATATTTCTACTTTCATGAAAAACACAACTCAGTTGCGAAGCTATTATTTGGAACAGTGCAAAGGGATAGAGTGTGTGGTCTCCTCATCATCCTTCACATTTATGAATAACCTTGAACAACTGTCTCTTTTGGAATTGGATAGCTTGCAAGATCTTGTGAAAGTGGAAAAAACAACAGCATCGCCTGCACTAACAATATCCCCTTCCATCTTTTCCAATCTTAAACATTTGACTGTATGGTGCTGCTCAAGAATAAAGAAGTTGTTTCCTTGTGAGCTGCTACAGAGCCAGGGCCTCCAAAACTTGGAGCTGATTAAGGTGATATCTTGCGACATGATGGAGGAAATAATAGGATGGGAAGATGAGGAGGAAGGAAATGAAACAGTTTTCACTCTTCCAAAATTAAGGAGATTGCACTTGGAATCGCTACCAGAATTGAAGAGAATCTTCCCAGAAAGAGGAAAAATGGTTTGTGATTCTCTCAATTCCATTGTAGTGTGTGATTGTCTTAAGGTAAAGAGGATTCCCCTTTGTCTTGTTCACAATGAGCAACCAATTGGTCATCCTGCTCTCCAAGAAATCAAGGTATATCCAGAAGGATGGTGGGAATCACTGGAGTGGGACAATCCTAACGCCAAGAATATCCTTCTACCTTTAGTCATCAAGTAAGTCACCTTTGTCTTCATTTATTTTTCTCTTTTTCGATCACATTATTTCTGAAATGTTTCATCTCTATTTACAAATATTTTTTTGGTTCAAAAATAAATGTAATCTTGGTACAAATCCTGTTCTAAATCAGAATGTATCCAAATTACAGGACGAGACCACCCGGCCAACTCTATCCGGCTGAAAATCTGAACGCGTAAGTCCCTTTTGTCTTCATTTACTTTTCTCTTTTTCTGTCACATTATCTCATATATATATAAGTATTTCATCTCTTTTTACGAATAGTTATTTTGGTTCGTAAATAAATTGTATCGTGGTACAAATCCTGTTTTAAGGATTGGAAGTGTCAATCTCCATCGATTTGCTTCTAAGATGTCTATCTCTATTAATCAGATTCTATCCTCTTTTTAATTAACTGTTACAGTTATCCATGTGTGATCATGTGAAAGTGGAAGGAACAGAAACCACTCATGCATTGCCTGTGCGTACGAACATCCCCTCACATCCTTTCTCAGTTAGAGAATTTTTTATAATTATTAGTTGCTCAAGAATGACGAATTAGTTCAAATTTGAATGGCTGCAGGATCTTCAAGTTCGTGGTTGCAGATGTTGAAGCCAAATGGAACGGTGCAGCAAGGTTATTGTTCATATCAACTGTTCATGTCTAGTTCAGTTTTATTAAGTTGATAAGAAGTTCCTTTGTTGATTTTCCAATGTAATCTTGTCTTTTTGATGTTAAGTGTTTCATCCCAGCATATGGCTTTGCTTTAATTGTATGCTCCTTGTTTTGGGGTTTATCTATCATTATTCAAAGGTAGTAAATGAACACTGTACTGTAAAGATTTATACATACAAAAAACTAGTTTGTATGGATGAAAAATGCATGGAAATTAATTAAAATATCTTAGCGTCATGTGTAACTTTTATGTTATTTTTTTCTTTTAATTGCATGCTGTTATTTTCTTCTTTTTATTGAATGTTTCTCAAGATTATCCGTTTGATTTGAATCAATTTTACTAATTGATCTTACAGTTTTACCATGGAAGAAATAATAGCACAGAAAGAAGAGGAAGGAAATCAGACAAGGGATGGAAGTCACTCTTCCAAAATTAATCTATTTAATTTGGGATTTATATGACTCACCAGAATTGAAGATAATACCAACGAGAGGTTGGATCAAGTGGCAAGCAGCTTGTTCCAACTTAAGCAAGGTCTCGAGTTTGAAACCTTGTGTACGCAGTAGTTTTCGTTAGGAGATCCACCTACCATCTTGGTGCGTCACAGCTGGTCGAGTCCAGAGTAGTCGGGGTGAAACCCCGGATACCGGGCGGGAAACCAAAAAAAAAAAAGAATTGAAGATAATCTACGGGTTATGGTTTGTTGTTCTCTTTATTTTCACATTCTAAATCAACTTTTTATTTCCTTGACTAAACTTGCTGGTGCAAACCCTGTTTTGTCAAGTTGTTTTTCCCTTTATTTATTTTTTTGCCCTCCAAAATAGAAACGGGTAGTGTAGGCTAAGTTACTAAAAAAAATTATGTATTGTAGAATTTTTTAAAGTATAAACGATATAATTTTTTTATAATTCTATAAACAAAACAATAGATAGAAAAGAGATAGAGATTTAATTTATTAACACTTTATTAGAGTTCTAATTTAAAAGAAAATTATCTCTTTATAAAAAGATTATTCTTTTATTTCTTTTTAAAATCAATCTAAAAAATATAAGTCACCTGGCCCTTGTGGCCTAATGGCATTAGCCACCGTTGCATTCCCCCCACGGGCAGTGTTCGAAACCTGCTCCTTGCAAAATATGTTCAAAAAAAAATCTAAAAAATATAAGAATTTAAATTTTCAATTGTCCAACTATTGGGAATTGGTAACCGGGAACTAACCAACCAATGTTTTGAAAATTAGACCAAATTGATCGGTCAGACCAATTGAACCGATACTCGAGGGTACAAATGGTTCGATTGTATCTTTTAAACTGTTTGAACTGTAAACCTTTTGAAATCGATAAAAATCTTTGAAACCACTCAAACCAATAAACTGTTCGACCGAATGGTTCAATGGTTGGGCATAAAATCTTCAAAATTTTGTCTCTCGCGAGACTTGAACTCACAACCTCGAAACCTTAATTACGACTGTTTACCACTAGGACGATGCCATCATTATGTCATTGAGTACTTGAAATTTTATTTATCAAAATAACTAAATTATTGATGACAAGTATGGGATTCGAATACCCATTCTTCATAATATAAAACAAATACTCAACCACTTGAGACACTACTTTTCATTTGTTATTTTTTGCTATACAATATATTTATTCTATCTTTAAAACCACAATTATATTAACTTGTGATCTTCCACCTATCAAATCAGTCACCTACCACTGCACCCAACTAACACCTTGTGAAATATTTTGTAGAATAATATATTTATAATAGTTTGATCAACCCGGCGGTTTTACTGATTAAACCGGTTGAATCGGTCAAATCGTGGACCAGAGGTCAAAATGGTTTGACCTCCGATTCGGGTTTAAAAACATTGTAACCAACAATTTAACATTATAACTATATCACCACGTGTCATCTTTATGGGAGAGATTGTGCGGGCGAGTGCTAGGGGGCGAGTGTCCCTAGCACTGCTCAAAACAGAAACACCAAACCACAGAGAACAGTGTTAGTTGCAGTTGCTTTAACACTCACTATTTGACACTCGCCCTCCCATTTTGCCACCTCACTTCTGCTTTTGAAAGATGCACCAGAAACCGGCAAAAAACAACATGTAGCTCTTTACCTTACAAAATTGGTAGGTTTTAGCCCCTCACTTTATAATATGACAATTTTAGCCCTTCATCTTACAAAGTTGATAAGTTTTAGCCCTTCACCTTACAAAATTAGTAGGTTTTAACCATTTACCTTATATTATGATATTTTTAACCCCTCACCGATACGAATTAAAAAAAATAACCTTCACTTAATATCAGGTTATAAAGTTCTGTTAGCTGACTGTTAACATCCGTTAGCATTCTATTATAAAAAACATGAAATTTAAATTCATTTTTATTTGTTAGTTCCATTAACAGAATGCTAACGAATGCTAACAATCAACTAACAGAATTAACAGTCAGCTAATAAAACTGACAGTCAGTTAACATAATTAATAAAATATTATAACTTGATGTTAAATAAGGGATATTTTCTTCAACTCGTACATATAAAGGGCTAAAAGTATCATAATATAAGGTGAGGGGTTAAAACCTACCAACTTTGTAAGGTAAAAGGCTAAAAGTGTCATATTATAAGGTTAGGGGCTAAAACCTACCAATTTTGTAACGTGAGGGGCTAAATGTTGGTTTTAGCCTCGGAAACCAAACTGAACAGCAAGGATGGCAATTTTCTTCGATCCCCGTGAGACCCCGCGGGGATCCCCGTCATGAGGACTAGGCGAGGAGGAATATTTCTCCCTGCGAGGCGAGGAGGAATATTTCTCCCTGCGAGGCGAGGATGGGGAGCATTTTCCCCATCAAAATTTCACGGGGAATTTTCCCCACCTCCTGGGGCCCCGCGGGGATCCCTATCCCCACAAAAATTAAAACAAATATAAATTAATTTTGTTTTAAATTTAATTCACCTTTCAAACCCAAACTCAAGTTCAAACTCAAGTTCAAACCCAATTCAATCAAAATTAAATTTAACCCAATTTTACCCAACCTAACCCAATCCATAAAAATTAACCCAACGCATTCCGCTACAGACATTTAACCATAACCCTAATTCATTTCCCAATTTTCATTTCTCAATTTTCATTTTCACCTTCTCTGGCTTTGCCTCTCCTTCTATTATGCGACTCTACCATCTGATTGCCTTCCATTCCATTGCCACCCTTCTACAATTCTACCCTTGCCCTTCTTAGTGCTCACCTTCTGCCGCCCCTTATTTTCTCCTTTACACCAGTCGGACCATCTCAAATCCCATTCCCTCCACTGCACTGCTGGTCTGCTGCTGCCAAAGCCATCTGCCTGTTGTTGCCAAACTGTCGAAGCCATCTACCTGCTGCTGCCAAACTGTCAAAGCCATCTACTTGCTGCTGCCAAGCTGCCAAACTGCCGAAGCCATCTGCTTGCTGCTATCTGGACTACCGAAGCCATATGTGCAACTGTTGCGGCCTTGCCCTTCTTGGTACTGATTTTCTTTATTCTCAAAATACTGATTTTTTTTTTCATGTTGGTTTAATTATTTTATTTATCTTCGATTAATTTTTGCTTATGTTTGAGTTCAGCTTGGATTAATCTTTGTTTATGTTTGGAACAAATTTGTTAATTGTTGGTTTAGTTATTTATGTTAAATTGATTTTTATTTATATCTGATTTTATATTTAAAAATTTTAGTTAATTGTATTTTAATTTTTAAAATTTTATTCATTATAATTGAATATTAATTAATTATATATAAAAGACAAAAAAATTTATAATTTAATATTAATTAGTAGGGAATTGGGATCCCCGTGCGAAACAAGAACGAGGAGCAAAATCTGCCCCCTGTCAAAAATTCCTGTGGGGATCCCCGTCCCTGCCATTCATAGGGACGGGGATGGGGATGGGGAGAGACTCCCCGACCCTGCAGGGCCCCATTGACACCCCTACTAAACAAGTCACTTATTAAACAACAAAATAGGGTTAATGCCAACTATCATTCCTCTACTATCATTCCTCTACTATCAAAATAGTTCAATTTAAACCTTCTATTTTCAAGTTGCCTCATGTCCTCCTTCTATTATGAATTAACTACGCATGTCCCCCCTCTACTATTGGAAAATGTATTGATGTTGTCCCTCCGTCCAAGTTTCGTCCAATATTGGGTTAACAGAAGGTTTATTGACCATTAACATTAACATTAACTTGTACATATATCCCATCCCTTTTTTCTTTTTTAACACTTGGGCTCTATGGGCCCCCCAGTGCCACATCAGATCCCCTTTAAATTCTTTGCCGGCACTGTGCAAGCATCAAAATCCCCAAAATTTTTCCTTCTCTTCGATCTCAATCGCGATTTTCTGAGAAACCCTAGAACTAATCCTTCAAATCCATCAACAATCAACCAAAATCACCAAAATCAGTAACCGGCACTGTGCAAGCATCAAAATCCCTAATTGTTTTCTTCTCTTTGAACTCATTTGTCCTTCGAGTGATGCAGCACGAGCCCGAGCTCATGTTCGACACCCTGAAGCACCGTGTGGATAAGTTTTGTGGGCCAACACAACAATTCTAGCTAGGGGTGGGCAAAAATCGGGAAATTGTAATTTCCCGTCAGTATGTAGCGAGCTTTCGAGAATCGGTATCAAGACATGTACCGATAGGAACAATAAACCGGTACAAAAATGATGCCGATTAATATTTTGGGACGGGATTCGGATTCTAACTTTAAAATACCGAATACCATACCAAATACCGTATATTATAATTAAATATTTTAAATATATTTATAAATTAATTCATTAAAAAATTAAAATAATTAAATATTTCTAATTTAATTGTAAATACAAAACAGTCCTCGTCAAAAGAAAAAACCCTTAATATTTTTATCAGTCGGTTTACCTTCTACGCTTCTACCGACTATGCTCGTCTACGGTTTCCTCCTCTCACCCCGACGACGACTCTACAATTGCGAGCAGGCAATGACGACGACTGGCGCTGTGACTAACGACCAAATACGACCACCAGTAAGTCTTGAAACCAGAATACTAGAATAGTACACACTTTTCTTGATCTTTCTTCAAAAAATGGGTATGATTTGTATGAATGTGTGATGTGCAAATTCTTAAAGAATTCCCTTTTAACTGCTTTGAATCCAAACAAAAATTTAAAAGATTGGAAGTTTTATTCTTGCAAAACTTGAAAATTGAAATAATAGAGAAACAGAGAGAGTACAGGGAAAACGAGAGGTGAGAAGACAAGTTGGAAAGGATGAGAAAGTGAGATTGTGAGAGAATCGCATACCATGCTCCATCTCTGTGATGCTGCTTTGAGGCTTTACTTTTTTATATGTGTTTCTTCTGCCAAATTAGAAGGAAAAGCCAAAAGTATTTTGCTCATCTTTGAAAAAAGGGGTTTTGTGAAGAAAGACGGAAGACCATGTGATTAAAGAAACAGAAGGAGGACAATAAATTATATAATTGCTTGCAAGAAGCCAAATCCCAAATGGGTCCATCCATCCGTGTGCAAATGGCCCACCACTATGCCAATGCTTTTATTTTTATTCATTTGACATTGAAGATTTTCAAATTTAGAACTTTAGAAGTATTTTTACTTG
>BPVZ01000204.1:44660-55514 GCA_020521535.1 Rubroshorea leprosula | reverse complement strand
TACGGAGTAAATGTATATAAATAAACTTTGGGTTTGTGGGCACACAAGGAGTAATTATTAGTAAATAATAATTGTGACATTTTTTTAACTAAAAAGGTGAAGTTTTGAATTAATAAGACAAATTCTAATTTATAATTTTAAATAAATTAATAAAAAAATTAGCATATGACGTTTATAATTAAAATAAAAATTAACTTAGTTTTTCTCCAAATAAAAAAATAAAAAATATATTTATTAACTATATTTATAAAAAGATAAGTAAAAAAATTTAAAAATATATTATTTTAATAATAAACTTATATTAAAAGGATTAAAATAGAAAATTATTAAAATAAAAATACTATTATTTTGGTCTTTTTTAATTATATTTTATTAAAATTATGTAATTTAAAAATATTTTTAAATTAATTTTTTTACAAATCTAATTAATAACAATAATCTAAAATAATAATAATAATAATTACTGCTATATAATTATTCCCTTGTCCTTCGCTCTCAGGATAGATGAGGGATAAACTTTAGTCAACTTGAAAGTTGTATTGCTTGCTTCTGCTTCTTGTTGAAGGTTCAAGATTTTCATTTTCCTTTTTTAATTATTTCTGAAAATAATTGTTTTATGTCGTGATCTACCCGATTAACGCGTCTAGATTCATACTGATTTTTGAAAGCAACGATTATAAATAGAGTTGTAGTAGTCTTTTTATCAAATAATGATTATAAATATTAAATGAAATAAATTTAATATTTAATATTCATAATCTTTACAAATGAAACAAATAACGTAATGATTAATTTTTCAAAATATTTACTACAGTATATTAAAATTATAAATGGAAATCGGATTTGTTTCCAAATCCAAAGTAAACGCTATAGACGCTTTTTCTTTTGTCATTTTTTCAATTTTTCTTTTTCTTTTTTTTTTCCATTTTCTTCGGAGATTTAAATGGAACAGTGCATGTGAAACCACATGAAGGAGAAAATGAAATCATTTAACCAGCTTTGGCTTTTAAACGAAGGAAATAATGAATCAAGTTCTGGATTTTGACTACAGCCTGCAATCAGCGAGTCTTCAGGAGCAATTGCAGGCCATCAATCAATAACTTAACACCAATTCCAGATCAGCAGAAGCTGGGAAGCGAACCATTGCATACCAATGTGTCATATAATTCAAGTTCAAAGAAAATGCTATTGAGACAATTATTTTGTCACATTTTTTTACAATTTGATGTATGTTATACAACTTAACGTATTATTAAAATGATTAAATCTTTTAATTTATGTGAGATCAATGATACTGAATACATCTACTCATTTAATGACATATAAAAATTATATAAAAGAGTACGACAAAAAAGTTATCTCAATAGTACTACCATATAATTCAATTTGATAACAAGTAAAAACATGGAACACGAATTTTACTATGGTAAATGGGAAATTTTTTGACTTATGCATGATAATAGACACTATTATATAACTCTTGGGGTTAGTACTCAAAAGATATTGATTAGAGATGTCTTTAAAATTGTTTAGAAAAAATTAATTTTGAGCTTCCATCCAAACAAAAATAAATTAATAAATAAAATTGGCAAAGTCAGTTGCTAAGGAGACAACTTTGTCAAGTTAGGATGTGCCATGGCCTGTTGTATAGAGGAACTTACATTGTAATTTAACCCACCCCAGTAGAAAGAGACACATTCAAGGGGTTAAATGCGCAGAAAAGGATCCAGGTTTGTGAGGTCATGTATACAAAAACTGTTTACCATTATGGCATGTATGAGAACAGCAATGACTAACTTGTAAATTTGTTGAATAGCCTAGAATACAACCTTCGTCTTTGTTCCATTCTATCCAGCAAACATTCTCGGCTGTTTCTGAGAATTTGAACCCGGAACCTGCACCACTAAACTGCAAAGTAGAATGAAAATCAGAATTGTTTTTTCAAAGAATGTCAGGTTCCTACTGACCTTGGTCCTTAAAACTTGAGACCCAAAAACGAATAGGCAAGTTGTAATAACATACTTGGGAGAGGCAGATTTGGGTTCATTTAGATCACTTGCTGGTGGATTCCCAATGTACTGCATTGAAATCAAACTTCTATCTGTTGCTCCTGTTGGCAAAGGAGATCCCTGCATATTTACATGTGTACTTCTGGATGACATGCCTGCAAGGGAAATTAAAGTTAGGGGTTACAAGGTAGCAAATATATTCTTGAAGAAGGAACCAAAAACAGAGATTTCAAGGATGGTGATAGTTCCATAAGAAGCATATGCCCCAGAAAGGAGAACAAAGAAAAAACTGACCATGGTCTGGTTCATAAAACAAAAAGGTTCAAAAGTGGATTTTAATTTGTTGGATAATCTGAAGAGAAGCATTTCATATGTTGAAATGCTCTAAGTTGAAAAAAAAAAAAAAAAGGCATGTTCTGGCTCTGGAAAAACTCAGGTCATTTTTGTGTTAAGGCACGGGGATGAAGGATGGCTTTGAACAATGCCAAGCCATTCATTTACATTGTTAACAAGTACCATAACAGCAAGAAAATACAAAATGAAAGGCAGGGGAAACTTTAACATCCAACGAGGAAATATTACCTTGGAAGAGTATCACAAGGCAGAAAATGATGGTGAACACCATGGCAAATACGTTGTTATTAGAAGATGACGGCTTTGCAGCTTTCATATTTTTCAATGCTTTCATCCGTTCAATTCTAGCACGCTTCAGCCTGGCAAGTTCAGATAGCTCTCTGATTAACTTCAGGTCTGCTGCATCCAATGATGGTGCTCTTGGAGGTCTGGGAGGTTTTGGAGACTTTTTATTGCTTGTCTTTTGATGTTTCTCGTTCACCACTTTCTTCTCCTCATTACTCTTTTTTCCATCCATATTCATGCTCATCACCACCTTGACATTCTCCGCCAAAACCCCACTAGAATTCAATTCATTGCTAGACAAACTTACCCTGCCCTCTGAGCCCTCAATATAATGACTATAAACCTTAGAAAGCAAACTTATTTCATGTTTTTTAACACCTAAAACTGGACTTTTGCTCGAATCTTCTACACTACTACCTCTATCCCCTTTTTCAAGATCAACCTCAGAGCATAGGAACCTTGGAGCTATATGACCCATTCCAACTCACACCCCAAAGGCTTCAATTTGTCAGTGCGGGGTGTGCTGTGCTCTAATGTAGTCTTTGTTTTTTGTTTTTTTTTTTTTACTTTTATGCTATCTTAAAAATATATAAAATCTTAATTAAAATTATTAAAAGTATATAAAAGATTAATTAAAATTAATTAAAAATTAAAAATTTTAATGATAAAATATAGTGTGAAAAAGCTCTGTGAAGTATTGTCAAAACAAAGCTCAAGTGATCAAAGCAACAAACTTCAATTAAAACCCACCAAGAACTCAACTCCAAAAAGACAACCCATCACAAAATATGCTTCCTCATTGGGTATAAATTATAAACTAAGCCAAAATGTGACAATAAATGAATTCAACTCCATGAAGCAAAAATAACACTTCCCAGTTTAAAACTCACGAAATATCTCCAAGAAATGCAATTTTAACTTATATTACACGCCTGTGCTTTCTTTTCCACTAATAATCCATCTGTGAATTAGAAAGCAACCGTCTTCCTCTTTTCCTTCAACAATTTCCAAAACCCCTCTTTTCCTTCAATGCCAATCTCCTAATAATATGCAAAACAAGCAGTCCACCCTGCATTCATTGGCATAAAAATAAGCAATTCGATCACAATATCTCAAAAAGACTCGAACCCCCTAAAACCAATCCAAATTTTGAACTTTGCAAACCAAAGCAAAACAAAGAATATAAGAATCCAAAGGAAGAGAGAGCAAAGAACGAAACTTGAATGCCTACGAATGCGAGAAGAACATACGCTCATCAAACCCATAAATTGCAGCAAACGAAAACCCACATTAATCAATACCCAACAAAAATTACTCAACACAACAAACAATTACACCGTATCGGAGAAAAAAAAAAGAAAATGGGAAAAGCAGATACCTTACAATGGAAACAAGAAAACCCCAGATCCAATGCAAGGATGAGAACTAGATTGAAAATGGTAATAGCCTCTGCAATTCCACACCTTGATTTTATAAATGAATGTGATGCAAAGGAAAGAGGAAGGGGAGGAGAAGGGAACCGGGAAAGTACTAGGTAACTGGAAATTGAAGACAAAGAGTTAAGGATTTAACAACCCAATGGTCTGAAGGAAGGGAATTTAAATCCTTTTTGTATGCATTTTAGTTTGTCTTTCATTCAATCATCTTCGTGGTGCGTCGTTTAAATGTAAAAACGGGACGCGGTCTATTTTTTTGGTATAGAAACTGCACCGACACACGACAGTCTCAACGCGTGGGCCGCGGGAACTTAAAATAATATAAGAATTCTCTGATAAAATAAATACAATAATTTTTCTTATAAAATAAAATAACAAAAAATTATTTTATAATTTAAGGATACATTAGACTATAAAAATAAATCCTTCAATAAAAGTGAATTTCTTAGTATTAGTGATGCTCCCACGTCTAAGCATTTATGTTTAGTAGTTTAATACAATGGATTCACTCATAAATAAATAAATAAAACATGTAAATGAGAACTCAATAAATGAAAATTTTTTGGTGATTAAATAAATGAACTTCCTATTTATATCCCCATTTAAGAAAAAAAAAAAAATCAAGGGGAGGAAATATACCTTAATATCTGGATGTAATATTATGAATCTGTGAATGGCATTAAGGTCAACTTAGACATGTAAATGTCAATTCGAAGATTTTTTTTCTTTTTGGGAAGCTGAATCACGTTGGCAATTTTATTGTCATTGTTCTAATGAAAACGAAACTTTTATTATTATTATTATTATTATTTTGTGGCTATCAGTATCAGAAAATCCTTTCAATTCAATAAAGAAAAGGAAAAATCATGTTTGGGTTAATTGAGTGGGGTAAATGGATCATGCATGCAATGTGGTTGGGGTGCCTTTTTGGACCCACTTCGCTCTTAATTTTTATCATATCTTTGGTCTTTTAGTCCAATAATTTCGAATCCCGTCAAACCAAACTCTCATTGTAAATTGGTTAGCAATAATCATGGACCCAAGAAAACCGAATGAGAAACAAAAATTGAACACGCACATTTGAATGATTGTTTGGGCGTGAAATTCTTTAAAGAATTTAGTATTTTATCATTTAAACTATATTAAATTATAAAATATTAATTATTATATAAAAAACAACGAACCTTTCGGACCAAGTGACAATAGCCACTCTATGGTGCACTCCCCCTCCCCTGGACTGGATTCGACCCAGCCCCGTGTAAAACCTGTTCAAAAAAATATAAAAAGATTAACATTTATTTTTAGATAACCCTTTATCATAAACTAATTAATATTTTACAGTCAATATAATCTAACTACAAAAAAATACCTTTTTGTTCTTTCAATCCTTAATACTGTGTCACAGAAAAGTATTATGCTATGACCAAGTCTCCAACTGAAAGAGGTTGTTGGGCACAAAAGAACCTCAAAAAGAAAGACCAAAGCATTCTTCGCCACATATAGGATTATAAGAAATTTATAAGCAAATTTCACATTGCATGTACAAAGTCACAATTTCTTGTCAAAAAGAATGAAATCTTGTTAGATTGAACAAATATTTGGGTTACGTAATTATTTAAACCAAAAACCAAACCCGGTTAGGATGAGAGTTTTATTCAACTGAAGTAGGGAAATTATTATATGGTATCTTCACATCTAACAGCACTAAGGACAGCTTAACTGACTAAAATTTGAAAATTGCAGCACCGCTTGATGGTTTGGAAGCAAACACATAGAGTCCAATATCATTCTTGTTGATCACACCTTTGTCTATTCTCGAATGGTAGAATTGTTCCTGATTCCTATGCAAAGTGTTAGTCTTCTAATTGTCTTGCTTTTAAAATAAGAGCAAAAGTTGCAGCTGCCATTGATCTATATACCTTTAAATTGAGGATGAACTGCGGCACAATACTTTCTTTAACTAGAGCCACTGCACAACCACCCCACCCAGCCCCGGTAAGCCTTGCACCCAAAGCACCATTATTTCGGCATACTTTAACTAATTCTTCGAGCTCTGGGCAGCTAATTAGAAATAGATGGACAGAATTGTAAAAATAAATGGTGTGCAATGGTAGCAGAAAGTATTTGGAGCAAAAATAATGTAATGGAAAGAACACTAAAAGCATGCTCAACATTAGAAGAAAAAGAGGGAGATCAATGGTACAAGCAAATTGAGAGAGCAGGTAGATATGCACAAGCACAACCGTTTTTATGTTATTATGATCAAAACAGATATCTTTAGCTTTGACACAAATCAATAAATCGGCAGCAAAGCATATTCTTTAACAAATATTCCCACCTGCATTCATATAGAACGCTACAGCTGTGATGGCTATCATTCATAAGCTCACCAAGCTTCTTTAGCTTCTCCTCCTCACTGCACAATGATTCTTGAACATTAGAACAATTAATAAATTCAGACAAGATCATGTGCAGAAGAGAAAACATACAAGAGTTTAATTAACACCAGAAAATAACCATATCAATGCCTAACAAAATCAAGAGATTTTCAAAACTTCAGAAGCAGAAAAGCAACTCAATTCTTCCTGTTGTAGAATCTATGAATTTTATACAAGTGCAACATGTTCATTGTATTTATGGTATCTAAACTCATAAGAAATTAGTTTTGTTCTTTTCTAAAGGGTTATCTTTAGGGTAAAGATGTTAAAAGAATTATCTTCTAAAAAATTATTCTAAACACACAAAAGGCAACAACTCACATCAATCACTAAGACCTACCTTAAGCTTGCTGAAACAGTATCCTTGAATGCATAAACCCGCCTGGCTTCAGAGTACACATGAGCAGCTCTCTGGAATCAGTTGCAGACCATTAATGAAAATTCCACGTCATAACATCTAAAAACATTTCTCACTAAAACTGTAAATTTTTTTTTACACTTTGTTTTAATACAAACACAGTCCCACCAAGAACAAGAGTAGAATCTAGGAATCTAGATGTGGAAACTTGATCTCAGTGAGGGAGAAACGAGCAGGGCAGTGGAGCATGGCCTACTTCAGATATCTAAAACCAACCATAACTGGTCATAGATGAATGAAAATGTACCTGACGTAATTTAAAGTGCTTGGCAGCTTTTAGCACATCCAATGAAGTTGGATTATCTCCCAAGATGGATGGCAGACCTTCCTCAGTGATTTTCTCAATTTCTTCAGCTGTATATGGCTCCTCCTTCAAATACTCCTGTAACAAAGAATAAAAGTACAGTTTGACAAAAATAAGCAACATAGAAAATGAAAGATAATTAAATGGATTAAATTTTGACAAAAAATAAGCACCAGATAAATTAACCAATTAAATTTTGGCAAGTAGATTGACTGAATAAAAAGGAAATAAAACGAAATAAGAAACATAATATAGTACATGCCTTGACAGCAAGCACAGGATCAGAAGAACCACAACCTTCAGCAAATGATACACATAACCCTTCAACATCAGAAAGAGTTTTGACTTTGGATATTGCTTCTTGTGGCTTCATTCCCAGCTTTATACAAAGCACAATCTATTTCCAGCAAATATATAGTAAGTACAAAACAATTACAATAGAAACCTACGTTCATGAGACCATACAAGTTGCAATTTCTACATTTCCTCCCTTGTTCTGCTAGCTCTAGTGCAAGTATGCATGAGACAATGTCTTTCAGCAACAAGGCGGTTTATTTTATAGCTTAGATGCACACACAATCACGCTTATTTTTGTACTCCTCACCTTTATATGAAAAGACTAGAAACTATTTTTTGTGACCAGGTTTCAGGAAACAGAACTTACAGCAGCCAATTGACATTCAACAACTCTGTTATTATAATTAGTGGCAGCAGTAACTGCCTTTTGAGATTCTGCCAAGGAATTGGCTATCACAAAGGTTTCTCCAGCAGGAAGTTGCACATCAGTTGCACGAATAGGGTTGAAATCAATGAGCTCAGCAAATCCAGATTTGGCCATGACAGAGATTGCCTGTCAAAAGAAATAGAATAATGACTCAGAAACAATATGCAGTACTTATAATTTAACATAGAGTTAAGAAAAAAGTTAGAAACAGGGAAAAATAATCAGGCCTAAGTTCAAAAGGTTGTGTAACTTATGAGCAAATGCCATACTACACAGCAGCCACCTAGAGCCCAAGATCTAATATCTGTATGTTATTCTAACCAAGCTGTCAATTTAACAGAATGCTATTGCAGTATAAAGGAATGTGAAAGTAACCATATCATCAAGAACTAGAGAGTTAAGTCACACTACAAAGAAACATGTCCCTTCGCTGAACTAAGAACTCACTTAAGAATAGTGATAAACATCAAAACTATCAAATTTAAGGAAGAGCATATAGAAAAAGAGGTAAGCAAAAAATTCAGGAAATCTTGAGTAAAATTCATATGCATGAATCCAAAAACTGAACCTGGTCCATCCCACCAGACTGCGTTCCTATGTGTCGTTCACAATCGCATGTAAGTTGGGCAATTTCTTTCTGTTCAACAACTATTAAGTAAATGTTAGAATTCAATTCAAGATATTTAGATCAGATGTAATTTGCTTGCAAGACATAAGATATTAAAAGTCCAAAAAGAGACCAACATCAGAGATGTTCAAACATCAAACAAGACTAGCATGTAGTAAAATTTACCATCTATGGTAAAATTTGCCATCTATTTATCTACAATCTGTAAAAGCTTTAATGAAAATTAGCAAGAAGCACATATATACAAAAGCAGTCAATTATTGATGAAATCAAATACCTTGGGGAAATTTACATCAAAAACAGCCATAATGGCAATTGTAGATGAGCAAACAAATGCCGTAGAGCTTGATAGGCCAGAACCTAGATTCAGGAATATGTGCTTAGACTCAATTTCACTATGTCAAATTTTATTCTACATCAAACTATTGCAGAAGTTTACTTGTATGCACTGTTCCATCAATAAGAACATCAAGACCAACCGGCTCACCAACATTCACTCCTTTTGACTTAGTGTACTCATAATAACCTTTATATCTGGAGAAAACAGATCAGTGAATACTGTTGAGGAAAACCAAACACAATTAAAGCTGACTTCTAAATACACTGCAATTTTTTGCACTCTCTCAGCTAATGGTTCAGCCCAACAATAAAACTTGGCATTAGAGATAAGTTTTTCTGGAAAACACATAGTGATATTGCATATTTATGAAAGAAAAACAAGTCCAATTTTTTTTCAAAAAAGAAAAATGGTAAAGAAAGAAGAGAAAATAAAGAAAGACAAAAGATAAGCCCAGTTACTAGAAAATCATTTAAATCACAAGATACTGCAATCATCAAATCAAAAGGCAATTCTTTTATTGGCAATCAAAAAGCAATTAACCAGACACAAGTACAGATTTTAGCATCTCACCCACAAATGAAATAGTGGCCCCATTTGTGATTTTTCAAGTCAACTTCCTGCACAATAAACAGTAAAAGATATTTGACACAAAATCAGTTTTCCAAGTGGAAGAGGAGAGTGGTTGTGAAAAAAATCAGAACATAATATGGATAAATGATGGAGGAAAAATGTAGTCACAACTAATGGATAAAGATTTGAACAATTATACTTGAAATCAAACTAAAGATTTGTGCTTTTATCTCTGTTTTATGACAGATTTAAAGAAAGATTTAGTAAAGAATCATAGCAAAATTAGCAATTGAATCTAAATAAATAGCATTGCACCATTTTAAATTATCTTAATTTATAACTCACTAATCAGAGTAAACGATGTGCCTCAAATCTACATAAGCATCTCAATAACTATCATAGAAATAAATGTGACACCTGGTTAGGATCAACACGGTAAATGCACATGCTGTACTTTTCGTTGACATTGGCAATTCGGAGAACCTTCTCCTCTCCTGCACCGCGCTTACGGATGGCCACAATAGTATCTTGCCGGATTGCCATCGGCAACACAGAATACCCCTCATAGTCAATGTGTTCTCCGATCAAATTCACTCGTCCTGCATCCAAACAAAGAATTCAATGATCCACAACGGTTTAAAAATCACCAAAACCAGAACACTGCATTTCAGAATTCACAAACGTAAAAAAGGCTTCAGATAGTCAAAACCAACTACAATTTAACAAAATAAACACAGATTCTGATTCATCAACAACTGTCCAAAAATCACCAAAAACTCGAAATCAAATACAATTCAGCTCGACAAAGCCATAGATAGATTGAATTCAAAGTTTTATTCGATTCCTATCTCGTATATTCTCATTGATATCATAGAGAAAAGTAAAACGGTGGACCTGGAGATCGAGCGAAGACGTCAGGAGCGTGGCCAAAGACTTGTTCGAACTTGGCCTTCAAATTGTTGAATCGGAGCTGTGCTTCCTCGAGCTGAGATCCTTCGCCGTAGACGGGCTCCAGAGAGGAGTAAATAGGAACCGGAAGTTCTTCGTGTTTCGCCATTGCTGATAACGGAATGAATGATTGATTCCTCTGAAACTCGCTACCTCTTCCCAACTTTCACTGAAAACAAAACCGGAACATAAGAATTCCAAACACGGCTTGTTGCCTTTTAATATTCTTTCATACTATTCGTGCTGAAATTACTAAATGATTTTTAATAAAATAACATAATAATAAGTTTTTAAAGATATTTTAATAATTTTATTTATGCTTTATTATTTATTTGCGGTTGTGTATTAAGTATGTTTTTAATAAATGATATAATTATAGGTGTAAATAAATATATATAAT
>BPVZ01000204.1:30717-44560 GCA_020521535.1 Rubroshorea leprosula | reverse complement strand
TATATAGATAGATTAAAAAATTAATAAAAACATTACATATTATTAATGTTGCAAATTTATAATTAAATGATATATTATTAATTATCATTTTATATAAAAAAATATTTATAATATTATATATATTTACTAATCATTTTGCATCTTTATATTTATAATTTTCATTTGGATAAAGATTGATTTGATATATAAGATAAGGATAAAATTTTACTAATGGATATGGTGGTTAGAAACAATTAAAGATGAGTACATGACTGCACAAGAATGTTATTCGGATGGTAGACTCAAAATCGTTTTTTTAATGTTTATGGCAGAGTAAAAGTCCCCTTTTTCTTTGCCATGAAAAGGGGAGAAGGTAAAAACATCCTACCAAAATTTTTTGCCGCCTTAATTTTTTTGTTGTTATTAGTTGGGTTGACCCGGATACTATAATTGTAGATATGATCATTGAGAAAATAAGGAAAACAGACTTTATTGTAAAGAAGCTGGTGAAGCATTTGACTTAAATCGTTTTGGAGAAGTAAGAACACAACTAAATTCTCAATATCAACACAGTTTAGTACTTTGAGAAAGAACTTACTTTTGTTTTCTTACAACAGATTTGCAACATAATGATCTTGCAATAGTTTCATACTTTAAGCTGGGAAAATGACAATTATCACAGTGATAGAAAGTTGCAAGAAAATTCTCAATATCAGCTTAAAATGCTAAGTTTGGGTGGTGTTGGTCCTGAAGTTTAAGTATTGTTCATGGCTGCCTTAATTGATGGAATATTTAAATTAAAATTGGTCTTGAAGTTTGCAAGAAATTTGCAAGGAAATTCTCAATATCAGCTTAAAATGCTAAGTTTGGAAGGTGTTGGTCCTGAAGTTTAACTGTTTAAGTATTATTCATGGCTGCTTTAATTGATGGAGCATTTAAATTCAAATTAGACTAAGCTATGATCTCTTAAAATTTGTTCTAATTAGCATCAGCTATTAATTTATATTAGTAGACACTTAGCTAATTATGTTTGCTGTTTTTACTCATATAAGTATATTCTATTTAGGTCAAGAAATGATTGTAGGGTATTCAAATGGACACAAAGCAAAATTAAAGCAAGAGCCATTGGACTATGATTAATCTTTTGGCTTTTCCATAAGCTCTTTGGCTTTCACCAATGCCACGAATAACTTTCAATCCCTATAAGTTTTGTTCCTTTCACTTTATTATAAGAAGTTCAAGAAAATCAGAGCTACCTCAAAAAATTAGTTATTAGAATAGAAAATAACAAATGAAATATTTGAGATAGTCCCATGCAACATTGCACAATAGAGTCTGATTTGATGTTTGCAAGAGGACCATCAATTATGCCTCCATGATTGACTATGGGAATGCTTCCAAGTATGCTAAAATTCAAACAAACAAACAATACCCACTCAAACTAAGTGGATCGTATCCTCATCATATTTAATTTATTCTTGAAAGTGGAGAAAGATTTGAAAGAATATTAAAGAACAGAAAGAACGGCTAACATACCTTCCCAAGTGAACTAACTCTTGCAAAACTATGACCCCAAGTGTAGCAGTGATGATTATGCATAAAGAACTAAAAAATGTTGTGAAAACTAGGCCTTGTAGTTGGATCGCAACCCCTTGCACATAATAAGCAATTCCAGAGCAAATCATTCCTTAATCAAATTTCACAAATTAGAATATTTCATTCCTCTTTTTGTGTTCGTAGATGATTTTGAGGTTTTAAAACTTGAACTTACAAAGTAAGCAACAACAATGAGCCTACTATTAAAGCCAACTTCCCAAACAATCATGTCTCTTTCAAATATAAGATATACCATAGCACCTTCCTTTGTTCCTATAGAGTATACTAGAGTTTTAAAAAAGAATTCAATTAGGTACTTTTTCAACTTGAATTAGTGATATCATGAAAAGACAAAAACTAGTAAGGGGTTTGGACTTAAGATTGCACCAAAAACTCAATCAAATTAATTGCATAGTTAGACTATTGACTTGTAATATGAAGCAGCATAATTAGTTGAAGAATAAACTGATGGTGCTTATCATTAGATTCAATAGTGTTTCTATAGTGGAATGCTCCCATTAACTTGGAGAAATGGATGGTAAGGGTAGCGTACAGAGTCATGACCATTCTCATCATTGTGGTTACAATTCCTATCATCTTGGCCACATTAAGTAACTTCTTCACATCCACCTTCTCTAGCCTGAGTAATCAATCATTGGAACATAATTAATTAATTAAACTTTTATGCAATGAATTCTAATAACTAAATACATTTTGCATGTAAAAATGGAGTGATTATGAGTATTTTACTTATAGCACAGGTAATGCATGAATAGTGCACAGAAAATGCACAGATAATACACATAAAAGGTTCCTTCCACTATTGCTAATATGTATGTTATCCCCACATTGTATAAGTTCAAGTCTAGCACTAGCTTGATGATCACTCAATGTTTAATTAATTTTGATTTAAAGAAAATAATTGCATAAAAAGATGAAAGAAATGATAGCTAGAGGTTTAAAGCATTACTCAAGAATACCAAGTGTCATTATCCTTAAGGAAGATAGGTAGAGTTAATTTTGCCCTTGCATTTCTGCAGACATGAACATAAATATTAAAATTAGATCAAACTAAGAAACAAAACATGCACATGTTACGTTTGATGAAAATTAAGAGGGGAAGTGAATGTGCGAGAGAAAGCTGGAGCAAAGACCTTTCGAGGACAAAGGCAAAGGGAGCCATGATAAGAAATGCAATTGCATGACGATAGATTGAAAGGATGTAGTGACTCATGCTTGTCTTTAAAGCAAGGACAATGTCATCCTTGAATAACCAAACTGCAAGGAAACCATTACCAAGAATAGTTTTGCTTTCATCACCCAACACACAACCCACCAAAAAGACTTTGGCCTGCTTGCTTGATTTCTCTTTCTTATATTGATTAGTTCAAAGAATAAAATGTAATTACTAGAAAATCTCATAACTTTTTTTGGACAATAACAAAAAATTTTATCAAATTAAAGAAAATTTCAACATATCGATTAAATTAAAGAAAAAAAATTCAAACAACACTTGCTAACACAAAATAAATGAACAGAACTTCTTGTTGGACTCAATACATCAATAAAAACATAATTGGGTTAATCATGTTCAATTCATTAATTAATATATTAAAATTTGTAAAGAAAGGGAATCACTTAAAAAATGACAGACACAAAGAAATTGTTCACCTCACCAATAACATAATTTTAGAATTGCTATCTATTATTTTGGATTTAAAATTTTTGATTTTTGGATGAGATAACAGTACATGTCAGCACTTAACTGATGAAAGCACTAAATTGGAAGGACTGAATTGGTTCCCAAACCAATGATACTTTTGATACTTTTTAAAGTTTAAAGATAGTTTTGGATAAAAAATGAAAGTTGTGTATATGTCTAAACAAGCTAATAGGATGGCAGATTGGATAACAAAGCATAAGTTAAAACTACCTGTGTCCATCGTATTGGGCTTATTGCCGGCCACCTAATCTTCAACTTTTGTTAACACAGGATGTAAATGCATCTTAATGTAATGAAATTTCCACTTTAGTAAAAAAAAGAAAAAAGAAAAAAAAAAGTATTTTTCTTTCTTTTCTAAATTTATTTAAAAAGAAGTTAAATTAAAGTCCTAAAATGTCAGGCCTGCGGGCTTAGGTAGTCCATGCAGCCCATCGATGTCTTTTGTAGACAGTGGCCAAACACAATCCAACACCAAAGACAGCTTCGTCCAAGCCCAATTTTTTATGGGCCAGAGTCAGGTGGCCTATAAACCACATTCTCTTTGCCGGAGCCTGCGATTGTCCGTTCTTAATCGCCGCCGAATTTGCTACTCCGAGCCTTCAGCGTTCCAACCCAAGTGTACAATGCTGGACAACCTGATGTATTCAAGGTGGAAATCAGTCGATGCAAAGTGCAGGCAGATCTGGTTGAAGCATAAATGCCACATTATATCTTGTAAGACTAGTGTTGTTAGACTAGTGCTTTATTTTGTGGATGGCTTTTACTTAACTGCAATTGTCTGGATTTTTAAGCTTCCCTGTTATCCATACATATAGAAGTCATGGCTGGACTATGTAATGCATTCATGCCACATAAATTTAGTTGTTATATTCACATTTGGAGAAAACGTTGTAGTTTATATAATGCTTCACTTTGGATTTCATTCATAGTTTAACAAGAAGAGATACACCTCAAAGACACGAGGCTGAAGCAACGCTTCAAACGAAACCAATTTCAGAAATTGAAACTTGAAGGCTCTTAGTCTAACGAGCAATAACAAATTAAGTCAGTAACAGCAAAAGCAGTATCTCCCTTGGCATCAACATAAAGACTACCATTCCTGGTCCATCCAAAAATTCAGCAACATGGCGTGTATCGAATGGTCTTCAGCAGTTTTAAGAGGCAGGGAAAAGGATCCGATGACATCAAGACAATAGCAACTTTACTTAAAACAGCCTCTTAATTCAACGACGCTACTTTATCAGCAATTCTTCAATGTTCAATCCATCATGTAGTAGCAACTGAAAAGAATTACAGCATATGTTTATCCCTAAGTGCTAATCCAAGCCTGAAGTTAAATGCTCAAATCTCCTCACTTGAACCTCCATCTCAGCTTAGTCTACACCAACCATCCCATTCTGACACAAGGAGGAAAAAAGCCACGCTGAGTGATAATTTAATACCCCTGAATTAAGCAGGGGAAATGTTGGGTACCGAAGTGCAAAAAATAATGGAGCATAACACTTCAAACATGTACCGTACCTATTAGTATTAATCCATATTTTGGAATACTTGCATTCTTCAAGCCAGTTAATTAGCTGATTTGAATTCACACTTGTTTAACGGTTGCTGCAGTATGATATCACAGGGTGTGTCTGAAGCTAATTCTAACAAACCATCCGTTTTTGGACGATCTATATATGTGTGTATGTGTGCAGCACAAACATGTGCGAAGACTCTCAATAAAATCTGAGATTGATTAATGGATATTTATTTCTGTACTTGTTTCAATCATAGAGTACCTCTGCAAGCTCTGGTATTGAGTGGCCTGCAATGATAAAAGAAGGTTTTAGAGAGCATTATCATGAACGTATCCATGATGGAACTCCTATTCCAGGTATATTTACTGAAATGAAGTGAACTCCATTTTTTCAACTCTCTAATGACCCAGATCTCCTACTGATGACCAGCTAGCTACTTTAACAGCTAAGAGATAGTCATAATCAAAATACTATAAAAATGAGAAAACCGATTATACAAGCTCATATATCCATTCACATAACCTCTGGTAGATCAGATGCCGAGGGGACTCAGCTTCAGAGAAGCAGCATGAAAGAGCCCTGCAGTATGTATATCTCTTGTTATCAACACAGATGGCTTCTAGTTCAATAGGATGCGTCATAAGCAGAGAACATAGTTCTGATGTTTGGATAAACTAATAAGAACCATAATATCAATTGGGGAGCACTTTGGTGAAAGGACAGTATCAAATCCTTAAAAATAGATTCTAAAACCACTTAATATTGGATGAGAAAAGTAGAATCAACTAATTACCAGGGGCAGCTGCAGCTGGCAGCAAGGAAAACACATTAATCAATCTAAATTTTGCTTAATATTTTGGTCTTGAAATAATTATTGATCTCCAAACATGGTTATGTTGGCTGCAGAAAATCTGAAGGCAGGAGAAATACAGCAGTGAAGGGCTGCCAGCCTGCCACAGAGGGAGCCTTTTAACTAAATCGCTAGATCAAATAAATATGAGAAAATTCATATAACTTTATACATACATACCTTTGGTCTGCTGTGGCACATGCATATGTGGGTTCAATTACCACAAGAGTTGAACAATAACTCGATTAAAGAAACTAAGATGTATAGTTAACAGTCACAAACATAAAACAAGAAATTTCTCATATCTGTTTTACTAGTTATTACAACGTAAATAAAACAAATATTACTTAAACAAGCATTAATTAAACAAAGCTGCTCATCCATAGCACCAAAAAACAAATTAAAACAAAGATTGCATTGGATTGAAGTGAGTGTGAGTCCCATTGTTTTGTTTTCCTTTGTTATATTTGTTGCTGAGTTGAAGAAAATAGTTTTGAGATGGCAAGAGCCAAAATAGATGCAGCTTACTCCAAGGATGTATGGAGAAATCACTTAATTCTAAGGAAGCAAATAATAGTCAGCCAAAAAAAGGAAAAAAAATGGTTCTTGGAAACATATGACTTACCTGGGTTGGGCATTAGAAATTGGACACGGATTGACCAGATTGATAGTCCATAGTCACCCAGTAAATCCATTCAGGTTGACATTTTGAGTCCTTGAGAAACCAAAAAACAACTGTTTCCTTAGAACATGACATATATGCCTAGGTTGGGCATTTGAAACTGAAACTAGTCAATCCTTGTTGATGGAATTGCTATACAAACCTTCAATGCTGGACAGACAGATAAGAAACACGTACCCAAGTGCCACGACTGTGAGTAATTAAAAAGGAATTAGCATCCAATTAAGGGAGATAGACATCTGAATTATGAGCAAATCAATCAAGATTAGATAACTAGGCAAATCAACAGAGATTAACACTTGGATTCATTTAGAAACAAGATAGTGTAAACAAGAGATAGAAACATTTATTAATGAAATACCAAAGAGAGAAGGAATGGAATGCAAGGGATAGAAAAGGGGAGTGTAATGCGACTTACCTATCATATTTGAGGAAAGGTATGAGGACATTCTTATCATCAGGATTCTCCCACTCCACTGATTCCCACCATTCTTTTGGATTATAAATTTCGACTTTTATAGCAGGAAGAGATGGTTGCCCGTTTTCCCTTCCAAGAGAAAGGGGAATCCTCTTTACCTTAGGGCAGCTTTTTATACAAATGGAATTGAGAGAATCACAAACCATTACTCCTCTTTTTGGGCAGATTCTCTTCAATTCTGGTAGATAATCCAAGTACAATGACCTTAATTTTGGAAGAGTGAATATTGCAGAAGTATTTGTTTGATTTCCTTCCTCCTCTTCTTCTTCTTCCCATCCTATTATTTCCTCCATCCCCAAGCAATCTTCAACGTGAATCTCCTCCAAGTTTTGGAGGCACTGACACTGCAGCACCTCACATGGAAACAACTTGTTCAATCCTGTACAGGCCACTACAATCAACTCTTTAAGATTGGAAAAGATGTGAGGGGATATTGTTTTTTCCACTTTCACAAGATCCTGCAAGCTATGCAAACTCCAAAGAGTTAGTTCTTCAAGATTATCCATAACTGTCAAGGACGATGAGGAGATCACAGACTCTATCCCTTGGCAGTATTTCAAATCATATGTTTGCAATTGAGTCAAATTTTTCAGAAAAATAGAAATATCAGCGACCGTGTTGCAGTTTTCAATGCTCAAATCCCGAAGGTCATCTGGAAACACCAATTCATCTTCTTCTCCTATCTCACATCCGGATAAAGTTACCTGTTTAAGAGGATCATTGTTGTTGAATTTCCAAAAATACCCCTCCTCTTCTCGGGGCGCCTGTCCCGCATGGAGCAAGTAATTATTGGGTCTTCCAAAATGGTTCAACTCGCTAACAAAACTGCTGAGGTCCTTCGGCTGTTCAAATCTACCTTCAAAACATTCCAGCATGTTCAATCTTGCTACTTCTTCTGCTCTTATTTCAGTTGAAAAAATCGGATGTTTACGTAGGTATTGGAGGTGGGAGAGCTTACTGATTTTTCCTCTTGGTAGTACCTTCAGGTTTGGAGCAGATAAATCAAGATATTCTAGATTTTCTAACATTTCAATGCCTTCAGGAGCCACACAAAGGCCCGCTTCATCCAAATCCAACTTCTTCAGTGCTTTAAGCTTTGACAAGGAAGGCATGCGTTCTAAACTCTGACATCCCCGGAGAATCAGTGCTGTAAGATTTTTTAAGCTACAGATGGAATTAGGTAGAGCCTTAATGTTAGTATAAGAAAGATTAAGAAACTTCAGTAGGGGCATGTTTGCTAGAAAACACTCTGGAATTTGCTTCAATTCTTCGTTACCCTTCAAAATTAAGGTTGAGAGCATCAAGCATTTGGGGGATATATTTATAGGGATATATGATATTTCATTTTCCATTAGGGAAACCTTGTCTAGATCTTCAGTCCATTCATCCTTCTCTGGTATCTCTGTCAATCTCATTTTAGCTTTCACCATGAACTTACTTGGACCGGTGCTTTTAATATGCAATGCCATGTCCCTCACAACATCATGCATCTTAACACATTTTCTTTCATCTCTATAGGCTTTCTCTAATAGACAATTGTTTTCAAGCCTATTCAAAATTTCATGTCCTCTATCATGCATTTCTGTTCTGCTCCCTAATTTTTCAACAAGTCCCTCACAAATCCAGTTTTCAATTAGATCTTCTCTTCTAATCATCCAATCTTCAGGATACAATGAGCAATATGAGAAACACTCTTGGACGCTTGAATTTGGTAGACGATCATAACTGAACTTCAAACGTTTAAATATCTCATCTTCTGAATCTTTCTCTGTACCCACCACACAGTGACGCAATTCACGTAATGCACTTCTCCACTCACGAATATCTGTTACGCCTCTCATGCTCCCAGCAATGATGACAATTGCCAGTGGCAAACCAGCGCATTCAGCCACCATAAGCTTCAAAATCTTTTTCAGATTAGGAATTTGTAGAACATCTTGCCCAACCTTATCTAAAAACAAGTTCAAAGACTCTTGCTCTAGAAGAGGTGGAACCTTAACTATTTGACATCCCAAGTAGTTGCATACATCAACCAATCTGCTAGTAATAACAATTTTGCACCCATTTTCTATTGTTGGTTCTGGGATTCCAACTTTTTTAAGATTAAATTTATCCCACACATCATCTAAGATCAATGCGTATTTTACTGTTTTCATAACCTCCATCAGCCTTGATGCCCGGTTCAGTTCATCCGCATAATCAGGAAGACATTTGTTCATTGCACTAGCAATGTCACGTTGTAATCTAAAAACAATGAGTGGATGTGATACTGTAACCCAGACAACTTTCTTGAACCTAGTAGCTTCATTTAGTAATTCATTATGGATGTGTTTCATAACAGTGGTTTTGCCAACTCCACCAATTCCACAAACTCCGATAATTCCAACCTCGTGACTCATCAAGTATTCCCAAATTTTTTCCTTCACATCAACCTCGCCCACCATATTCTCTGTTGGCAAAGTGGTTCCAATAGGCGGGGGCCTTTCAATTACAAGACCTTCAGGGAAACTACCTCGATCATAAATTTCTCTCACCTGTTGAATCTTTTGACGAACACGTCTTCCAAGGCTACCACGTGACAAGTATGAAACATTCTGCACCTCTTCTTCAATATCTGGCATTTCAATTTCAGTGACCCTCCTTGCATCTTCAAGCCATCCTTGCACTTCTTCTTTAACTTGTTTTTCCGAGTCATCCACTGTTAGTAGCTCTGCTAACTTATCATTTCTTCTGCGTTTTAGATCTGTCACTCTTTTTCTAAGATCATCCACATCATTTTGGAAGTTTCTGTGACAATCTACATGTTCGCCTACTACACTTCCAAGAACTGACCCTATAATGGACTTCATGAAGAAATTTTTCTAAAAGAAAATAAAAAGAAGTATTATTAAAATGTCCATTTAAGATGGTGTATACTTACAAGAAAAGAAAATTACGTATTAGTCCTCTAACGGAAAAAAGAGCAGTTAAATACATTTCACTTTAACGAGCCTATTAATCTATTACCATTTAACCCATTAAACTACCATTCAAATTAAATTTAGCGATAATAAAAAAAAGGATAAGCAAAAACTTATACAATGCGGCTTTTCCGTGGAAAGCAGTTACACTTAATTTATGCTAACATTTCTTCCTTCATAAATTTTATTTTATGAGATTCTGAGAAGCAAAATATATTAAACTCGAATATCAAAATAAAAATATTAAACTCTAAATTCTTTTATATGAAAAGATATATCATACCTGATCCCAACTCCGCGGGGCTTGAAAAATTGAATGATTAAAATGACAAAGAAAGAAGGCAGATCTCCTTAGTGCTTGCGCAGCGTACTTTGGTGCAGAAAGAACTGATATCAAAAAAAGAGTAGAAAAATAAATATTGAGGAAATTAGAAAATTTCTTAATTTCATTTGTATCTAATTATCTATGCATCAAACAAATGGATGAGTGAAAATAGTAGAAAATAGAAATATGTATGTACTCACCTGGAAAATTAAGATCTTTAAGCTTAGAGAGAAGAAACAAAGGTTATGGAAGAAGAAAGGATTGAAAGATGGAGAAGAAGCAATTTTAGGAATGAAGAATGGATTTCCCGGAAATTGCTTGTGATCCTTAGTCGCAACACCCAAAAGAATGGTTTTCCTGTCTAGAAAATCCTTTGAGAAAGCAGGGAAATGATGTTTAAAAAAAAAAACGCGAGAAGAACAATGAAATCGCAGGAAAAAACGGTGTCTGGCTCTAGCCCTAGATGTCTACATCCAAATGGGAAGAAATGAAGCCGTCGGTAAAGTGGTTGAAAGGTAATAATAATAAAAGTCGCCGAGAACGTCCATCAAGCCGTCGTTCGCGTGCGGGTCTCAGACAGGGGATTTTTTATGGAGCAATTTAAATTTTTAAATTTTATTTTTTAAAAAATTGATTCTGTAATAATTATAATTTTTAATTAATAAATAATGAAATAATTTATACTTAATATATTAAGAGTTTTGAATTTTCAGAACGTCTTAACATAAGAAGATATCTTTTTTCGTTTTTACAAATATTAAAATTATTTTAATAATTAATAATATTTTTAAATATTATAATTATTTATTTATTATAAAAATTGTTTTAAGTGGCCACATCAATTTTATGAGTGGTTATAATCATTTCTAAATTTTAATTTGGACGTTCTCGACCAACATTATTTAGACTAATTAAAACATAAGTCTTATTTTGATTATACGCAAAAATTAAAGTAGTTCACTTAAGAATTATAATAGAATTTTTAGATGTGATAAAAATAATAAATATATAAATATATATATGAAAACCCATAATTTTAATATAAATTAACCTTTTCACATAAAAGTAGCATCTTAATTTAAAAAATAAATATAAATATTATCTTCAATCTTAATTTAAAAAATAAAAAAATAATTATTTTAAAATAAAAAACGTGAAGTTAAAGAATTCAGATAAGATTAAAATTAAAATAATTTTTTTAAAATATGAAAAAATTAAATTAGAAAAAAATTTAAATTAAAAAAGAAAAAAACTAGTATTATAATGAGACAGGAAGAGTGGCAATGAGGCAAATATGCAACATAGAATCTACTGTACTTCTTAGTAAGTGAGAGATTGAAACTCAGAATTAGGCATCTCAAGTTCTGGCTTGGAAGAGTGAAAATAGTAGAAAATGCAAGTATATATGTACCTGTAAATTAAATTAAGATCTTGAAGCTTGCAGAGAAGAAACAAGGTTTTGGAAGAAGAGAGAGTTTAAAGATGGGGAAGAAGCAAATTTAACAAGTGAGGAATGGTTTCCTCACCAAAACTACTTATGATCCTTCGTAACCACACCCGAAATAATGGTTTCTCCATTGCTAGAAAATTCTTTGAAAAAAGCAGCCAATGGGTTTCCTGGAAAATGCTTGTGAGTCTTTCTAGCTGGCAGCTACTCCCATAAACAAAAGAACGTGTTTTTAACAAATAAACAAAAGAATGTGGTTTCGTTGAAAGTGCTTACCCTAGAAAAAGCAGGGGAAAGATGTTCGTCGAATATAAATGTAACTCGCGAAACCGGGAAAAACAATACAAAATGGTAGGCGAGGTTGATTAATAGCCGCGCGTCCACATCGGAAAAGAAAGTTTTGTCGATTAAAATAGCTGAAAGATAACATTGGTAGTTTCGTGATGTCAGGAAAAAGTCTAGAATTCAATGAAAATCTTCCACCGGATACACCTTCGAAAAAGGTGATCATTCCATTACCTATTTTCAAAAAAAAAAAGAAAAAGGTGATCATTCTTTCTCCCTTACCTTATCTTTATAAAGTTTATTAGTATAAAAACAAGTTAGCCAATATTAATAAATCTAGACAAGCATGAATCTTAAAACAAGTGACAAGGCCTAAGAAATCAAAGCAACAATTCAAACGAGTAACAAGGCCTATGATGTTTAAGCAACAATTTAAAACAAGCTTTAGCAATTATTTTTTTAATTATTAGCTTTACACTATCATTAATTTTAACCTTTAACTTTAATTTTTATTATTTTATTTTAAATATCTTCACTGATATATTTGACTTGACCTTACAGTTTAATTTACTGTAGTTTTAAGTTTATTTGATTGCATAGTTTTTATTTCGCTTTTTATACTTTCATATTTTTGTGACCACATTATGTTTTGTTTTTGTTATTTAATTTTTTTTATCATGTTTTTTTTTTATCAACAAACTAATATTCTAATCAAAGTCGTGGGAAGTCGTTTATATGAAAAAATATAGCATACAGTTTCATCAGCAAAAGGAAAAAAATTATATCATACCTGGTCCCCAACTTAGAGGCTTTGTGTGATTAAAATAACAAAGACAGCAGGCAGACCTCGTTAGTTCTTGCGCAGGGAATTTTGGTGCGAAAAGAACTGGCATCAAATAAAGAGAAGAAAAATACATACCGAAGAAATTAGAAATTTTCTTAATTTAATTTGTGTCGCATCAAACAGATGGAAGAGTGAAAATAGTAGAAAATGCAAGTATGTATGTACCTGGAAATTAAATTAAGATCTTGAAGCTTGCCGAGCAGAAACAAGGTTTTGGAAGAAGAGAGAGTTTAAAGATGGGGAAGAAGCAAATTTAACAGTGAAGAATGGTTCCCTCACCAAGACTAGTTACGATCCTTCGTAGCAACACCCGAAAGAATGGTTTCCCCCTTGCTAGAAAATTCTTAGAAAAAAGCAGCCAATGGGTTTCCTGGAAAATGCTTGCGAGTCTTTCTAGCTGGTAGCTACTCCCGTAAACAAAAGAATGTGGTTTCTTGGAAAGTGCTTACTTAAGAAAAAAAAATATTTTTAATAAACATATATAAATTTTAACTATTAAAAATAAAAAAATAATGATTAAGATTATATAAATATGTAATTTGTAAAATTTATATGTTAAGAAATTATTGATTACCATCTACATTTGAAACAAGGTTATGAATGGTAAACAAAGCCAACAAGAAGGTCCAATGTTGAAACTTCGAACAGCGTACCCCATACATGAGAACTAAAAAAATGAATATCATTGCGAGAGAAAGACTTCACAGGAGACTATACAATAAGAAAAATTATTGATTACCAACTACTTTCTCTTTTGCGGAATAATTATCATTTTTGGGTATTTTTTAATTAAAAATTTAAAGATAATTTATATTTTATTTATATATTATTTGGGATTAATGCTTATCTACCTTACCTCATAAAAATTAAGAAAAAAATCATTTTAAAATTACGCAATTTTAATAAAGTATTATAAGAAAAGATAAAAAATACTTTAATTCATACTTTAAAAATATGATATTTTAGTTTTTTTCAATGAAAATTTATTGAAACGACATAATATTGGATGATTTCCCTTCTAATCTTTAGGAAGTAAAGTAGATAGGTACTACCCTCATATTATTTTTAAGAAAGATATCAAATATAAAGAGAGATTTTTTTGTGATAGAATTAATATTAAAATCAAGGGATATATAATGATAGAAATAAAATAA
>BPVZ01000203.1:253844-264019 GCA_020521535.1 Rubroshorea leprosula | reverse complement strand
TGACAGAAGTGACCAAAGGATCATTGTGGGGTGTAACAACTGTATCGAGATCAGCAGATGTGAAAGTAATTGGTTGATTCTTCCATTCAGCATCGTCAATCTTCCGCTTCTGAGCTCGGTTTTGATGTTTAACCTCCCTGACATACAGCTTTTGCTGCTTAGAGCTCAGTCCACCTGCTTCAAGGCCTCCCGTAATCATATGTATGATTCTAGCTGGTGGTGGGAGTGGAGGTGGGGTTTGTTGATATCCTACACCTTGCCTATTTGGGGGATTGCGGGCTCCTTGAGGCTGTGGCCTCTGTTCTCTGACAAACCTCGGCTGTTCAGCTCGCTGTACATACTCATTCAGCATTCCCTTTTGAGCTAAACTTTCCAGTTCAGACTTTAAACTGTTGCACTGCTCTGTAGTATGGCCGTGATCTTGGTGAAAATCACAATATCTGGTATGGTCTCGACTAGCAGTAGTAATTCGCATTGGGCCGGGACGTCTCAAGTCCATCTTATTTTTGATCTGCATAAAAATTTGTGACCTTGGCAAATTAAATGGAGTCCAATTAACTGGAGGTTTACCTGCAGATTGTTGTGGAGGCGTGGAGTTCGGCCTTCCGAATCTCGATGGGGGGGTCAACACTGGACCTCGGTTCTGCACCATTCTCATCCTTTTTCGGCTCGGATTGTCATCTCGCCATTCTGGGTTCTGGTTCTTAGAGGAAGGTGAATTTTGCGCCAGGGCGTATTCCTCAACAGTTATAAATTTCAGAGATCTGTCATTTACCTCACTAAAGGTGGTGGCAGCATGTTTGATCAAACTGTCTCGGAACTTGTCATGTTTGAGACCAGAGATTACAGCTGCAATGCCCACAGCTTGGTCAAAGAAATTAACCTCCAACACCGCATCATTGAACCTGCTCATGTAGTTCTTTAGGGACTCCCCATCTCTCTGTTTAACTTGCATCAATTCGATAGTAGTTTTCCTAATCAACATTCTACTGGAAAACTTAGTGGCAAAGGCAGATGCCAGTTCTGTGTAAGAACTAATTGACCTTGGAGGTAAACTATAATACCACGTTCGAGCATTACCTCGCAGAGTAGAGGGGAAGATCTTGCACATTAACGCGTCAGAGGCATTCTGTGCTTGCATACAAGAGTAAAAAGCATGCAGGTGATCGTCGGGATCCTTCGTCCCATCATAAGTCTCCAATTGTTGTATTTTGAAACCAGTAGGATAGGGTTCCAACGTGATGTTGGTATTCAAGGGGTGAGGTATGGAATCAGCAGCATGGTGTGGGGGTGGGGCACCTCGGGGTCCAGCTACCAGCTTTTCTAAGCTATCAAGGCGGCGGGTGACATCATCAGGGATGGGTTGTGGAGCGGGTGCTATGTGGGATTGATCTTGAGATTCGCTAATAGTGGGAGCAGGTTGAACTGGTTGGGGGTTCTGTTGTGGAGCTGGGGGTTGTTGAGCAGGGTTTAGTAAATTAATGAGGGGGTCACCAGGATTATTTCTAGCCAGAAGCTGAGCTAGTACCAACTGAAAAACACCAAACTGCTGCTGCATGGCAGCAAGCTGAGTTGTCACCGCGTCTTGGTTGGCAGTGGAAGTTGAATTGTGAGCTGAGGTATGGGGTTGATTTTCATCTCCTCCTTCTGCATGATCAACAGGAGGGAATATGGTTGGGACCTGAGGTGGAAGTTGAGGTGGGATTTGAGGCGGGATCAGAGGTGGAAGGTGGTTTGAGGGTTGACCTTGCCCATGAGGTAGAGATGAATTACCAGCTCGGACTGATCGAGTGTGAACTATGATGAAAGAGCAACTAGAAAGCTTTTAGTTCGATTCCCACAGACGGCGCCAATGTAATTGCACCAAACCCGAAGTCCTTCTTCAGTCCGCGCTTGCACTTCGGAATGACCTGCAAAGCCCCGAGGTGGAACTCGAGGTAGACCAATGTAATTGCACCAAACCCGAAGTCCTTCTTCAGTCCGCGCTTGCACTTCGGAATGACCTGCAAAGCCCCGAGGTGGAACTCGGGGTAGACACTCCGATGCTTAAGTCAGCAATAATCGGGGCTACCTTAAAGGCGGAGATAAGAAAAGCTTAAGGTTGGTTTCAATTACTTTTTTGATGTGGCCCGGGGGGGTATTGATAGGATTCAATGAGGAACCCACGTGTCATGCCAAGCAAGATAATCGGAGCCTGACGTGTCCATCCATCCAGGCGATTATTCCAGGACCGGGAATTTGAGAGGTATCCAGATGCACGAGCGTCCACCATACTTGCGTGCCACTCATCGTAAGGGATCAGGTGCGGGTATGCTTATTGTCCTTGTCATGCAGCCATTTGAGCGGGAGGCTTTGGATTTATTCCTCACTTCGGTCATAAAGGAATTACCGTAGCAGTCCGAGGCTTGGTACCTCGGACCTATCCTTACAAGACCTTATTTAAGGAAACATTATTTAAGAAAAATTGAATTTAATCTACTCGAATTAACAGATAGTTGGTTCCAACTTCTAAGTAATTTTCAGTCTAGGCCATTTACCTGTGTGTGGCTAGTGGTCACACTTTCTTTCAGAAGTAAGTGATGGCATCCTCAGGATGTGAAATTGAAGTTTGAAGTTTAACATTTCCTCTTTTTTTTTTTTAAGAATAGATATTAATAATATTAATATAATTATCACGTTAAAAAAAGAAAAAAAGTGCTAGTTCCACTCTAGTCTCGGATCGAAAACCCAACCCAAGTTTAGACTCGGCTCGTTCGGACCAGGACCGGGTCAACGGGTATAGTCCCAGTCTTTTACTTAAAACCACACGTCCATGCCGCCGAGAAGCAATCCCAGGTGAAACCCGACCATAGACACTGACAGATCGGCACCACCGGACGCAACCCAATCCCAATCAAATCGAGTAGAGAACGTTCCTCTCCGACAGCCACATTACCGGACCGGCCAGACAGCCTCGGCATCAAACGGGAAAAGCTCCGACGAAGCCCCAAGAGAGGAGACAAAAACCCTCACGGACTAATCTAGTACGTTTTTTTAAAATTGTTAAATTTATTTTCGATTTCTTTCAATTTTGATAGCAATTGAGTATTCATGATTTTTTTTTTTCAATAAAAATTCTAATCATGAACTTTCTAAATGAGTTCGATGGCCCTTCCTTTGCTACAAATAGAAAACTCAGAGTTAAAATCATAATTTTTAAATGCAATGTTTTTGTCATACTATTAAAACTCCAAATGAAAACACTCAAAATCAGATAAAAATTAGTAACTCCACAGATTAGGCACACATTGTTCAAATGGCAATAATAGAACTGATATCTTAAATTAATCTTGTGCATTGCAACCGCAATGTAACATGTGCGGAGGAATGTTTCTCTTAGGCACAGAATACACAAGGTGAAAGAAAAGCTTTGTTATGTCTTGCTAAACTCTATTGCGAAACAAATGTATTGTCAATTCACCATCTTTGTTACCCTAATTGAAGAAGTCACATAACTCTACCTCAAACCAGCTATCTTCCCTCTGTTGTGGGTACTTCGCACCACCATCTCCTAGAATTCTTCTTGCCTGCACATATATAGTTCTTGAAAACCTGCCTCTTTTAAGTCATTAACTACATTTTCCACACCATTCCAAACTAAATGTAGTTCATTTGTCTCGTCTAGCAACTTGCTAACTGAATGCTCTGAACTAACTATTTCATTTAGCATTAGCTTCAATATTTTTGAACTTCCACAGGAATTAATTATCCCTGTAGTTCTACTTGTCTCCTATGAAAATCATGTATCTTAGCAAATTTTCAGATGCTAGAAATCATCTGGATATTGCAGATATTAATTCATATCTCCACTAAGTCAAATAGCATCAGATAATTAGGAGATAGTTATCAAATATACAGATATAATATAACAGTTCAAGTGGCGTCCATCTGGGTGGTTTATCATTCTCTGGATCATAACAGCAACATATCTGACGAGGCATAATAGTAGCCACTTGTTCAAATAATGTCACACGTGTTATCGTCAGACAACTTTGCAATTTATGGTGTAAACACATTGATGGAAACAAAATCTTATTATTTATTTACTGCTAACTGGCCTGATCTCTATGCCTTGAATAATGAGACCACCATTCCAGTGACCAGCCAACTGCAAAATACTCATTTACATTTTGTTGTCTTTGCCTCCAGTACCTCTGTCTCTATTCAAAAACACAGTTCGTTTACAACCTTAAGTTCCAACAAGTCCAACATTTACCTGTACAAGCTGGTACTCAAATTCATAAGCTGTCTTTGTTGCCTTGAACACAAGGTAAGCTTTATAGTGCATTAGATAAAGGGTTTTTTGCCACTCTCAAAGAGTTTAGGGGGTTGAATGCTACTGATTTAGCTTGAGGGGCTAATTTGTGTCCTCTTTCTCAATTGCCTATATTAGAAGGTTTTAGGTCAAAACATAAAAGACATAATTCATAAGCATTATTTTTGTGTTATCTTTTCATTTACTTATACTCCACCTTTCATTAGTTTTTCCTACGACACAGTTAAACTCACATATTTTAGCATTATAGTTATCTATCTACCTATATTTGGCCTCCCTTTCTTGCTCTATATATATATTAACAATTTGTTTGTTGTTATTTTTTCTTCCCTTATCCTCCCACTTATTAATTTTTCCTATGGCACCATCTTTTAATTTCTCCTCTCATCCTTGCTCACTTTAAACTCTGTCTGCCCTTTCCCTTTCTATAGTAATAATTTGTTTGTTATTATTATTTCCCTTTATCCTCGCCTAATAGTATTCTTACTTAATTACCCCTTGCATCTTCATCTATTATTATATATCTTTTTAATCCAATTTTCTCTCTCTATCTATCATTAGATATTTTTTGTTTTCTCAAGATTACAATAGCTTTAAATATCTTTAAATTGCAAATAATGTAGTAATTTGCAATAAATTTATAAACATACTCACAAATTTATAAGTTTTAACCAATAGAAGATATAAAGCCTACATTATCTCCCTCCTTTTACCTCTTTATATTACTAAGTTTGTTTGTTATTATTCTTTCTCTCATTCTCCTCTCACCTCTATCCTTTTTTAGTTATTCCTTTAAATTTTCTGTATCAAAATATATCTTTTTTTTTGCACCATTTTTTCCATGTTGATACTTTTTTCACTTACCTATGGTTCACCTTTCATTAATTTTTCTTGAGATTCCATTTCTTAGCTTATTCTCTCACATTTTATAATTATCTGTTTACTCAACATTTGCCCTCATTCTCTCTCTCTCTCTCTCTCTCTCTCTCTCTCTCTACATATATATAAATATGTATATATATATTAATAATTTGTTTGTTCTTAATTTTTCTCATCTTATCCTTGTTCTTTCAATATTATTCTTTGCTAGTCACTTCTTGCATTTCTATTTATTATTATATATCATTTTTACCCTAATTTCTCTCTCTCTCTCTCTCTTTCTTAATGAATATATTGAAAGCATGTAAGGGCTTTTACTTTACCATTTTAATAATTTTTTGATGTATAGTTTAGACTTTTGATAAAGAGAATGTCAAAACATTTTTAGGTTTCTCGCAGAGGTTCCTTTTTTATTTTTAGGTTCCTTGTAAGTGTTCTTACTTCTTGCTTATGCGTTGGTGGTTCATTTAGAACTCATTCTCTACTTTTCAAATTGGTCTTATAAGTTGATATAGTCATTATCAAGTAATAGTTGATACACATTCGTTGTACGGACTACAATTGGTTGCTTCTTAAAATTTTTGATATTTTAGTAATCATTATTAAGAAATTCATTTATCTAGAATTATTTACATCTTAGTCATTATTACTCCCTTAGTTCAAGAATAATTGAGTAAATAAGAATCAATTTGCGAAGTGCCACTTTGAATATAATAGAATTTGTATTTATGCTAAACACATTATGTAATTGAAACAGAAGTCAGATTATGTATTTACATAAGTTGTTTTCAACTTTAAAAATATGTAGATGTAAAAGTCATATTATTTTATAGTAATTAAAGTGGAATTTAATAAAAATTAATAAGTTTGATATAATTAGAGTATTATTAAGTATTATTATACGGAGAATTAATCTAATAAGGAATTATATTTTTCGTGCTCGTTATGAAATTTGAAAGGGCATTAATTTAATTTAATTGGGTTTCAAGTTTCTCAATGAAGTTTTTAAGAGTTCCATTTGATAGTTATTGGAGATTTTAGAAAGATTTTAAAAGACTCATTTGATAGTTATTTGGTATTTATTGAAGATTTTAACAATTTTCATAATATAGTATATTGGACTAGATTAAGTTGTAGAATTAATTTGGAATTGAAGTTGCCCAGTCAATTGTTGAAGTATAGAAACAGAATTTATTTATTTATTTTTTGCTGAATCAATTTGTGGAATCAAATTGAGGTCTTGATAATTAAAATTAAAATTATATTTATAATTATTTATTAAAGATTTTAAAAGGCACATTATGTATTTATTTGAGAATTTAGAGGGATTTTAACATGACATTGGGTACTTATTCAAGATTTATTAAAGATTTTAATAATTTCTATAATATAGTAGGATAAAAAGATATAATTAAAGTAGTTAAAGTCAAATTGAAGTAGAATTTTATTAAAAAGAAAGATTATTATTGAAAATATAACATTGAAGATGCTTACGGAAAGATTACTATTGAAAATATTATTGAGTTTGAATTTTTAAAGACCCATTGGGTATTTATGTGATATTTATTGAAAATTTTAAAAGGTCCATTAGTATTTATATGGTAATTTTAAAAGACTAATTGTGTTTATTTGAGATTTATTGAAAAATTTAACAATTTTTATACAATAATATACTAAGAAAGATTATATTGGTTTGGCGGGGAAAATGATCAAACATCGAACCAAACCAACTTTGAACACCCCTAATTACAAATCCCAAATGGTAAAACAACACTTTTTCATGGGAATGATTATTGCCATGAATCAAATTGTTAAAACCAACAAATTTAGGACTTAAATTCCATATTCAATCAGGTGAACAAGCGTGTAGGTTCAAAGTGCAAGGGCTTCTGCTCTCTCCCAAAAAATGAGAGTGTCTGCTTCCTGAATGGGAGTTGCTGCTGGGCGTTCCCAGTCTCTGTTAGTCTTCTAACTTCAATCATTTTTCTTCTCCTTCATTGTGTATACCATCACCTCTTTCGTTGCCTTCCATATCATGTTTCTTTGTTGTCCCTTTTGGTATCAAAACCCCAAAAGTAGTTTCCGTGTTGTTTGTTTTTCAACCTTCATCATAAACCCTAGAATTCCAATCTCATGCTTTGACCCCCTGATTATGGCAGTTTGCAGTGGGATTTGGGTTCTAAATCAAATTGGAGATATTCTTAGACCCCTTTCTCAAAGAGTATCTTCATCCCAAAGATTTTGATCGGGGTCAATTGACATTTGATTGAAGTTATTTGAAGCTTAACTTCAAGTCCATAATCCTCCCAACTCATATTGGCCAATCGGAAAAGTATAAATCTCGGAGTTGGCTTAGGCGTCCTTCCCTTGGAAATTTGGGCAACTGAAGAGGCTGGATTGTGTAAAGGGATACTGACGATCTGGATTCATTCCTTGGTGTTCCAGGTTCTCTTTTCCTCTATTTACCTGTTTCTGCAGATGTTTATTTGTTTGCAATTTCATAGAGGGAAATCATTTCTGAAGAGTTATTTATCAATTAACCATGGAATAGTAGCAATCAGGATATTATTTTATGAGGCTGGGGTAATTTCCTTGAGTTATGCTGTTAGAATTGTTAGTATTTTGTCTAAGATGCTGTTGCGAATATTGCTATTCATTGAGAAAATGTGTTTTTGTGATTTTGGACATCGTTTCTTCATATACAAAGTGTGTGGATGCAAATGAATTTGTATGATCCTTTAGGGGCAGATGTATGTAGGAGAACTATGTCTTGTTTTGGATTCTCAATCCCAGTCGCTCTTATGCTTATGACTAGCTAGATTGGGAAGATTGTTTTGAAGGGCTACATTGATGATTATGGACTCCTGGAGGATAGTTTAAAATACGAGATTGGCTATTTTACAAAGGATTTTGGTGATTTAGGTTGTTCTTTTCGGTAAAGAAAAAATATATGTTATATGGTTGCTTGTCTACTTGATGATGGCATGAGATTAATGGTGGCAAGGAGTTGTTTTGGGGCAATTTGGAGAGGGTGTCTCAGCTGGGAGAGGTATGGGTGCATGGCAGCAAGATCTTTTTCTTTCCATGTCACCGTATACTTACTCTGGTGTCCTTTCTTTTCCTCCACGCTTTGTCATAAGCAGAAATGGACTCCTGGTATGCTACTGCTTCACTGTGGTCTTTCTACCCTTGCTCAATTTGGTTTTTCCTCTGTTTCTCTAGCATGAGGTCTCTCCTCAGAGGTGCTGTGTTGCTTTGCACAACTAGCTAGTCTCAACTCCTTAGTTCCTCTCTATGGTGCTGTATTTCAGATGACTAAAGGTGAAGTAGATGATATGCTTTTCAAACAAAGCCTATTATTAAGAGGATGTACAGCTTCTGGCAGGAGCTCCTCCATGTTCCCTCTTTTCAGGATTTCATCAGGGTGTTTTGGTCTTTTGCTTTTATTCCTGCTTTGTTCAAGTGCTATTTTTCCCCTTCTGGTTCGTGTCCTTTGTCCTACACTTTTGTATGGATCTTTTATTTTGGCCATGTATAAGTATGTTGGCCGAAAAAAAAGTATCAAGTTCATAAGAGTAGTCGTATTTGGTTTGTGGCAATAACCATTTTCATTTGTTTCTCTTAAGATATCTAAAGTTTGTAAAACATCTTCCAGGGTTTTGAGCAATTGATAAGCCCTTGCGTGAAATTGCGCCCATCAAATTGACAGATGAACGACAATAACCTAGTTTGTGCGATTTCTTTAGTTTCTTGACTGCAGAGGAAAAAAAAAAAAAAATTAAGATTATGGACCAAACTGATACAAATTTCATGTTTCATAAACCAACACTAAATCTAGCTGAATTAAAATAATAAATTCCAGTTTAAATTATTCTTTTGTCAGACAATCAAACACTCTAAATCACTTCAAACTTAGTAATTAACTCCACAAATTAGTCATACATTGTTCAAATAAAGATCAAGAGACCACGCTTGGACGACGATAGAACTGACCATAATTTAACACGAGGAGAAATATTCCTCCCACACATAAAATACCCAAGGTGAAAGAGAATCTTGTGATGTCCTGCTAATTTGGCCTGATCTCCATGCCTTGAATAATGACACCGCACTTAACCTTTAAAAATCCGTGCTTAAGAAGATGTATTTCCAAATCTCCGCCTCTTTCTTTGGTGAATTCAATTTCACCCAATTCTACCTCAAACCAATTGTCTCCCCTCTCTTTCGGGTACTGATCACCATTTCCTACAGTTCCACTTTCTGCCTGCACGTACACTTCTCGCTTTGAAACTTCAGTTCCTCCAAGTAGAACAGCAGCTACTATAGGTGTATTTCCAAATCCATAGGGTTTGTCCGCCAGCTTGAACACAAGGTAAGCCTTATAACATGTTTTTGGAGAAAGCATGCGAGTATTAATCCTTCCATGGATTTCAAACCAAGAATTATAAAGAAGCTCTGCAACCTCAGGGAACCTGTTTGTAAGCATGAATTAGAAATATTCTTATGATCACAAATTTATTTATTTATTTTAGGCTGGGAAAGAGACTTAAACAATCAAGCGTCTATTTGCTTGAATTCTTTTAGATGTAGGTGTGGGTATGAGTGTGTGCATTGTGTTGTGTGTGTGAGAGAGAGACCTACCTGGGATCAGGTTTGAACCACCTCCAACAGCTAGGATCATTGCCCAAAGTAATTACAAGGTGCCTGGCAGGTAACATGTAACATATCCTCCCAGTCCTTTTGTATAAAAAAATTCTCTGTGCGATCAAGGTGATATGATTAAAGACTCAAGTGAAAGAGAAACCGAAGGATCCATAAACGTAATCATCATTAATTATTTATATTCCCAACAAGAAGATAATCCTATGACAAGCATAGTCCAGGAAAAGAAACATTGAATACCTAGGCCACATCCATTGAGTCTTGTAAAATTTCTATAAGCAATAATCTTTGTAGTTACTGCTGTATAGACATAAATTCA
>BPVZ01000203.1:240585-253744 GCA_020521535.1 Rubroshorea leprosula | reverse complement strand
AAGTTAAATTCAGAAAATTTACTTCAAGTTAATATATATAAATAATTATTTATTTCCAATTAGTTCAAAAAAATAGCTTGATTTTTCATAAAAGCCAACTGGAAGAATATAAAAATGGCAAAACATTAATTGTAGACCTCAATTTGAATATGTTCACAGTGAAAAAAAAAATGGCTTTAAATCAAAAGCAAGTCCATTCTACGCGTGCATTTTTTTTTCTATTTTTGGAATATCAGTGCTTTTACCTTGCTTATCCACTGAATCGGAATTTCAAGTTGGTAACTTGAGTGTTCTAAAGCAAATATCTGAACTTCATCACATCCGTGCACCTGTACTTGTTTCAATGATGGCAATTCATTAATATGAATTTGAGGGACGAAGCCTTTCAGTTTGGGTAGCTTAGAAAGATTTATGTGTGTCAACTCTGGAAAGAGAAACATTGGGACAATTTCCACCAAATTAGTTGGTTGAGTGGTTATCTGAGCTTGTGGTTGGCTAGCACCAAATATCTCTTCTAGTGAATCACAATTCTGTATCTCCAGTGTTTCTAGCTTCTGACGTACTCTTTCCAGCATACTAAATGGGAAAATATTCAACAGCTTTTCACATGAATCCACAGTAAGAGAATTTAGTTGGCAACAAGAATTCACATCATGTTTGTCGTCCCATATCTTGTACCAACTCCCCATAAACTTGATTATCACCTGCTCTAATTTAGGGAATTCCACCTAAAAATTTTATCCAATTGCATTAGTAACTATAATTCAACTAGAATCAGAGAAAGGGAACACATAAAAAGATTATAAAATAATAAATTTTTAGAATCTAATTTAAAATTTTAAAAGTTTTATGAAGTGAAACTAATTGTAAATAAAAGGGAAAAACATACAGAAGATACACCTTTTCATCAAAGAGAGATGGTGCATAAGTATTTTCCACATTTTCAGTGTCGATTGTATTGTCTCCTATAAGCGTCTTCAACACAGCACACTTGCTTATGGTGAACCGTCTAAGCTTGGAGAACTTAAATTTAGAGTAATTTCCATGACACAATCTTGCAAGTTTGGGAAGGTCTTCAAGTTCTAGGGTGTCCAGTTTAGAGAAGAAAATCCCACACATCATTTCTTCTTCCACTAATTCATTTGAGCCGATTACCTGTTCCATCATCTTGCAGTCACAAATCTTGAGCACTATGAGTTGCTCAAAACTCTTAACCATAGAAGACAAGAACAGATATTTCAAATTGCCACAATCCTTCACAAAAAGCTTTTCTAAAGAGATTTTTTGAATCGAAATTTGCCAGATTTGCTGAATGTCAATTGAAGACAAGCTTAAAATCTTCAACTTGGGAAACCCAACCTGCAAAGAGATTTTTAGTTGGAATAATAAATTTTTAGATCAAATCAAAATTTTTATGAGGTTAAACTAATTGAAAACTAAAGGGAAAAAGGGCAAAGAAGAAAAATTACCTTTTCGTTAAAGAGAGGTGGTGTGTCACTACTTTCTGCATGATAGAATCTTGTGAGCTTCGGAAGGTTTACGAATTCTATGCTGAGCAGTTCAGGGAAGAAAATTGTTTCTTCATTTGATTCTTCTGAATCTATTACCGCTTCCATCATTTCACAATCACAAATCTTAAGCATTACGAGTTGCTTCAGACTCTTAACCATAGAGGAAGTTAATAGATATTTCATGTTGCCACAACCTTCCGCAGACAACTTTTTTAAATTCTGTATAGGAAGAGAGATTTTTGAATTCTGTATAGAAGAAGGGATTTTTGGAGTCCAAAGATCACAGATTTGTTGAATGTTAATTGAAGACAGTCTCAACAACTTCAACTTGGGAAATTCATCCTTCAAAGAGATTCTTAGTTAGAATAAAAATTTTTAGAATCTAATATAAAAGTACAAAATCTACGAGGTGTAACTAACTGAAAAATAAAGGGGAAAACAAAGAAGAAATTACCTTTCCGTGGGAGAGAGATGACATATAAGTATTTTCCACATTTTCAATACTGGCAGCAGAAAGGCATTTGAATCTTGTGAGTTTGGGAAGGTCTTCAAGTTCTAGGGTGTCCAGCTTTGGAAAGAAAATCTCACACATCCTTTCTTCTTCCTTTATTATCCCTTCCATCATCTTACAGTCAAAAATCTTGAGCTCCCTGAGTTGTTCAAAACTCTTAATCATAGAGGATCTCAATAGATACTCCAAATTACCACAATCCTCCACAAACAACTTCTTTAAGTTTTTAACAGAAGCCGTTTGCTCACTTGAAATGTGCCAGATTTGCTTACTGTTGAGTGAAGATAGCCTCAAAAACTCCAAGTTGGGAAACTCAACCTGCAAATAGATTCTTAATTCTTAAAGACAAAAAGACATTGCGAAAAGCTTGTTTCTGTCATTTTTGATGAATGCCAATTGAAGATAACTTCAAGTTGGGAAAACTCAGCCCGATATAATCTCCTTTCATATAAATTTTTTATGCTTTGATTAAACTATTTTTTGACACCTTAGATGATGAGCTATAGAATGGGGATAACTCTTCCCTCCCCAAACCCCTCCCTCCTATCTCATAATGCGAACTTGAGATCTCAAATGTAAATATCCAAGCTCTTAACTATTGGCATTTCTCCTAGATGACATGCTTTGATTAGACTAACAACAATGTAAGCATAATCTCAAAGCAAAAATGTGAAATAACATGCAGTTATTGGATGATATATGTAGGTAAAAAAAATGATTCATTAACAACAATTGTTGGCAAGAACAATAGTTTTGTCATTTTCTAATAATCTCTATCACTAAAAATTTTAAATAATAATAATAATAATAATAATGGGAAAGTGTTTATCCATTGGAACTGTAAAAATTTTAGTAGAAAAACACCTAAAACTAGGTCGTTTCTATAAAATTTCATTGCAGAATTCTAAAATAAGCATATGTTAGGGTATGAATGAAGAGTACTTTAATATATTTCTATGTGTTTGATTGAAATGATGTACTTTTGAAATTTTTTTTGTTTAATATTTTTACAGATTTAGTTTATAAACATTAATGTACGTACTATACTCAAAGAAATTCAACTTAGATTGGTTTGGTTCGGTTGTGATTGAATTAAACGGTTTTATACTTATCATGGAACAAACTAAACCTATAGATCTAATACTCTGCATTGCCATATCGTTAATTAAGTATCTTGATCTACTTTGCCCAGCAATGAAAACTACAAGAGACTAAGTTCAAGAAATAGAAGTAGTATAATGCAACAAATAAATCTAGAAATCTAATTATCAGTGTTCAAAATGGAAAGAAGGTGTCAATGACCTAAATAGTTTAGTGGCCTTCCACTAGAAGTAAAAGATTTTGAATTCAAGTCTCAAAACATAAGGGTGGGGAGGGTTAAGGAAGTGAGAGAGTTGTCTCCCATTGTGCAATTCAAGATAAAAAAAAAAATGAAAAGAAGTTAATGACCATTCAACAACCTAAACCAAGTAATCCCACAAAAGTAAGTACTATAAACCTACAAAATAATGTATAATTCATAAATAAAATAGGAAAAGGAGAAAAATAATATTATTTAATTAAATTATTTTTTTAATTAGTTTGGTTCCATCAATTGAAGCTAAAAGCACAAATTGAACTAATTTTATTAATTGAAATTTTTTCAAAACCAATCCTTAATTTGTTTAGATCTTTTTGGATCGAATCAATTGGTTCGAATCGAATATGAATGCCCCTATTTTGGATAACAATTTCTTTTTCATCCTCGGCTTTTTTTTCAAAGAAAGTTAGAATGCAATTTATTAAATGCATTTATTTTTTCGTTTTAATTAGTTAAATAGATTTAACAATTTGTCTAAAATTGTAGTCAAAATGCAATCTGTCCAATCTGTGAAAGGATGAGGACGGGTGCAGAGTTTCCAGACTTAAAGCCACAATGTAAGTTATATGAGGAAAACGTACCTGTTCATTAAATAGTGTCTGTGTGTTTGCAATGAATCCCTCCAATTTTGGGCAGTTCAACACTTGCAGTTTCTTCAATTTTTTGAATTCAATAATACACTTTCCTGAATAGAAATTGACAAAGTCTTCAAGGTCTTCTATCTCCAGAATGTTCAACTGAGGGACAATCAAATTCTTTTCTTCTCCATTATTATCTGTAAAAATGACCTCTTTCATTCTCCTGCATTTCCTTATTTCAAGGTGTTCCAGCATATTTAGACCTTGAGCCATAGAAGATGAGAATATGTATTCCAAGTTATCACATCCCTTAATGATCAATTTCTTCAGTTTACCAGCACTGAAAGATCCAAACTGCTGACCAGCACTGGAAGATGCAACCTGCATAATATACAATGATATTTTCCTAATAAGTGCTTCTCATTTTGTTGATTGAAAAAAAAAAAAAAGTATGGGCACGTTAAAATTTGTAGAGATTAGGTATGTCTAACTAGAATACAAACGAGTAATGCAGAGGAGATGGCGTGGACGAGAACAAAAATGAAATAAAAGAAATTAATCAGACACCTGTTCTTCGAAAAGTGACTTTTTCTTGCAACTACTGTTGAAGCCAATCAAATTTGGTAGGTCTTCTAATCTCAAGGACCACAGTTCCTTATCAATTTTGCCCCCTTGCTCCTTGTCATCAACAATCTCTTCCATGTTTTTGCAGTTTGTCACTCTAATTTCTTGGAGTTGGAGAAGATTTTTGGCTATAGAGTAGGAGAATAAATTCTTTAGTTGATTACAAGTTTCAACCGTTATCTTTCTTAATTTGCTAAAATGTGATTCTGTAACCGAACCACGGCATATCCCCGTCATATTCTCCAAATTACGAAGAACTAATTCCTCCAATACGGGAAATGCAGGCTTCCATGAAATAGATTCAACATTCCGAGCATCTTGGATAAAGAGATACTTCAAGTTTTGAAAATCTTCCTCATCTAAATCATTAACAGCCGGGACATCCCTAGTCCCCTGTAAATGTAGTTCCTCTGTCTTCTTTAGCAACTTCTTAACTGAAGGCTCAAAACAAAATCTTCCACCTAGCTTCAATATTTTTGAACTTCCACTAGAACTATCCCAAGAATGCCACATATCTCCTTGGAAAATCTTGTATCTTGTCAAATTTTCAGAGAACAAGCCTCCTATAATCATCTCGATATTGCGAATATTAATTCGTACCTCTATAGCAGTTAGCTTCCATAATTGCTTCAACTCAGAAAGGGTAGCATTTTTTTTTCCCTGCTCCTTAACAACCTCCATCGCCCATTGATTGAAGCTGTTTCTCATATACAGTTCTTCTAATCTGGACAACCTTGACAAGACACCTAGTGGAATTATTTTGAGTTTGGTACAATCACTCAAATCTAACAACTTCAGCTCAGCTAGTTGCCCTATTTGCTCCGGCAACTCCTCGAGATCACATCCCACAAGGCTGAGGACTTGCAAATTCAATAGCTTTCCTATAACTGCACCCATGTCTGCATCTCTTAACACACTTTGATCCAGACGCAAGGTATGCAGGTCATTTAGAAGGGAAATTGATTGAGGCATTGAGCAAGTTTTAGTCAAACCCAGGACTCTAAGCCCTCCAGTTCCTGTAAACAAGCCTGGTGGAATTGGTTTAGAAGGATCCTCTTTAGACAAATGAAAGAAAGTGAGCTTCGGGCAGTTCAACTCTATTCCAAGTTGACTAGTATTTGATAAATAAATCCAGTTGATTTTTTCCATTTCCTTCCAGTTGTTCAGTCCAACTACTCCCAAAGCAACTGATTTGGCAAAAATCATGAGACGATCATGCATATCAAAATGCATATTGCCACCCCTATCCAGTAAAAAAGAAAAATTTCTGAGTCTAGTCATCGAATTCAGTAATGCATCTCGTGCTTCCTCCACGGATTTGACTGCTGGGAATAAGTCCATGCCCATCGTATATTTCAACAAGTCTTGAACAGCTGCATTATGACCCATTAGACTACAAAGCAAGAAAGTTTGTTGGACGTTGGAGCTTTGCAAACAATCATAAATTCTTAATAAACGAAAATCAAGGGCCGGAGTTACTGGTAGCTTTTGCAGAGCAGTCTTCTGCCTTAGTTTTCCACTTTTCAAGGCCTTTGCAAGTATTGAAACAGCAAAGGGCAAACCGTTACACCTCTTGCAAATATCTTTTGCATAAAATGGTAAACTACGATTTTCAGTTTGGTAAGTGGCTATCTTCTGGAACAGCGTCCATGCGTCTTCTTCTTCTAATGGTTTAATCTCAAACTGTATTTCAGATAAATCAAAAAGAACGCTGCTATCTCTAGTAATCAGCAAAATTTTGTAAGATAATAACCTGTTCTGGTTCTTATCTTTCAAAGGAAGTTTTTCACGCAACTTCCAATATATTTCTGGCTCCCCAATGTCGTCCAAGATTAAGAGGACGTTCTTTATTGGTAGCCTTATTACCTTTGCTTGATTGGAAGCTTCCTGAAGTGCAAGTTCATTAGAAAGACCCAAGTCACGAGCAATTTCATCTTGGATTGTAGGGTTCCCGTTCACAGATGCCATAACAACTGCATCAAATAACTTTTGTTTTCGGACTATTCTCTTCACTTCTCTGACGAGCATGGTCTTCCCTGTACCAGATTCCCCGAACACCCTTATGGTGTTGATGCTGGGACATTGCACTGCCCCCAAAATCTTGTCCAAAACATCCTCTATCGAATTAAAGTACTCGAAACGATCAACTGCCTCATTTTGATCTCCAAGTGAGATGTCCTCAAATAATCTACGAGCTTCTTGCACAAGTGCACCAATTTTCTTGCAACGCTGCTCTGCCGCCTTGCTACGTTGGTAAGTAGAGTTGGGATCAAGACACAGCAAAAAGGGACAGTTGTGCTTCTTATGCTTCTTATGTTGTTCTCCATCATCAAGACCTAATTTTTTTGCCGAATCTATTCGTCCCAACCAGTTCTTGTGTTTATCCTCGTCTCCACTGCTTTCGTAATACTTGCGATGGCGCTCCACACAATCTTTCTCATCATCCAGGTCAGCATCTTGTTGACACAGAATCTTGAGTTTGGCCCGTAACTTATTCTGAGACATGCTGCACCAAATACCTTTGCAAAAACTTTGTCAGCAAAATGCCACAAATATTACGTGCTTATATAATTGCTTTCCTTTTCATTTTTCTTATTTTTAACTTTTAAGGTTTTGGGAAATTTATAGTTGGTAAAGCAAACTACAGAGAAAACTATCAATGGAGAAGGCAGTTCAAACAATGGAAGCAAGGCACGTAGCTACATGACCACCAAAATTAAACGGAAAAGGCAAATATGCAACTCTGGTCTCTGGTGGTTCAGAGATTCCTCGATTTTATGACTTCCGAATTTGGGAAAGGATCTGTAAAAGATAACCATAAGTACGAAGACGTATTTGATCGTTTAATACTATAAACTACGGTAAATTAAGATAGCTAATTACCCCTTTATTTTCAAAAGAGAAATGCTATCTGCATGGGCAAGTGCTCGGTCCATGCTTGTTCTAGTGCAATCTTCTCTTATTTTCCTACTGTAGTATATTATAATTTGTTGAAATTTCAAATAAATATGTGATATACTTTTTTAAATCCTAAATACCAAACCTAATGACCCGTTTAAAATATTCAATAAATCCCATAAAATCTTAAATAAATATCTAATAAATCTCTTAAAGACAACTTATTAAAAAAAATTGATCCCCAATTAGCTCTATTTATTGAAATTAACTTTAATATATAGTTTTATATTTTATTAAGGGTATGTTTGGTATAGTGGTTAAAATTCAATTAATAATGGATAGCAAATAGTGAATGGTAAATAGTGATAATGGGTGTCGGGTGGCAGGTGGTGGGTGGTAGTTAGTAGATAAGGGTGGCAGATAACGAATAGAAGATTGTGAATAGTAGATAATGGATTTAAATTGATATAATTATTTGTTTATACAATAAGTAATGGTTGTTATTTAATGTAAAATGATTAATAAGGATATGTTTAAAAGCAATCAAATGTATATTTTCTTTTAAATTTTTTATTTTTAAAATTATTAATTTATAAAAATAAAAATAATAAATAAATAAAATAAATTATAATAGTGTAATCACACACTCATTTTTATTTTTAACAAAAGAAAAATTATTTTACTTTTAAATAAAAAAAAATTTAATCATTTTGTCTAATTAGCAAATTTTATTTATTAAGTTAATATAATTTTTATGATAAATTAATATAAAAAATAAAAATATAATAGTCAATTAATGTTATTAAAGATAAAAAATGAAGTTGAAACTAATTCGATAAGCATTAATTAAAAACAGTGACAAAAAATTAAATTATTAAAATAGATAAATTTATCAATAAACTTAAAAAATTCTAGGTACAAAAAATTACTTAAAGTAGCTTTTTTACTTTGTTAGTGATTTGAACTCTAACCGTTATCTACTAGTTTCAAACTATTAAATAAAAGTTTTACTAGATACTTAGTTTATAATAATTTCAAAATAAATAAATTTACCAAATATCAATCGTTAGTGGTTGGAATAAAATCATTGATTGTGACCCCCTAAGGATGGCAACGGGGCCTTCCGGGGTTGAGGAGTCCCTCCCATCCCCGTCCCCATGAATGGCAAGGACACGGATCCTTGTGTCAATTTATATCAAAATATAAATTTTTTTACATATAATTAACAATATTTAATTGCAATGAACAAAATTCTAAAAATTCAAGTACAATTAACTAAAATTATCTAAATATAAAATCAAATATAAATTATCCAAACATAAATAAAGATTAATTCAACATAAATAGCTAAAGCAAAAGATTTGTTTGAAATATAAATAAAAATCAATCCAACATAAATAGCTAAACTAACATACTTGTGTTAAGTTTAATTTTTATTGGATTGGGTTAGGTTTGAAATGTATATTATGTATTGTTATAATGTGTTGAAATAAATTTAAAATAAAATTAATTTATATGTTTTTTTAATTTTTTGCGAGGATAGGATTCTCGTGAGGCGAGAAAAATTCCTCACGTAATTTAATAGAGAAAAAATGCCCACATCTCCACCCCGCGGGGAGGAATATTCCTCCCCGCCATGGGGGATTAACTTCAATTAGATTTTAACCTTATTGCTTCAATTATAATTGGCCAAAGCCCCTATTTGCACCTTCCATTTAATTCTTTTTTGTGGTTAACACTTTCTAAAATTTTCCCTCCCTATTCACACTCTTCACTTTTTAAAACCTGTGAAAAACCTAATATTTTAACGGGCCGTTATGGCATCGTTAAAAAATGCACTACGTGGCACTCAGAAATTGACATGGCACTATGTAATGTTAGTAATCCAATGTGGATCCCTTTTTTGATGATGTGACTTATTTTCTGCACACGTGGATACCACGTGTGCATAAACCTAAAACCCAAAACAAATCTGTAGAAACCCCGTTGTCTTTGTCTTTGTCTTCTCAGTCTTAAACCCTAATCTAGAACCCAAAACTAAATCTTCCTCAACAAATCATTCAAAATGCACAAATTGAGCTCATTCAAAGACTTGAATTTGCCAAAAGATAAACCACAATAGCTAAACCACAATAGCTAAAAAGGTACCAACCACAAGGAAGAAAAGTGCGATTGTAAGATCTAGTAAAAATTGTCCATATTTTTCACAAAATCGCAATTTTGAATTGTAGCAAACAAGTAAAATTACAAACAGAAGCTAAGAATAAGGGAAGCAGGACATGGACACAGAATTTGAAATCGTAGAAGCCATATAATAGAGGTAGATCCATCATGGTCGATCGTACCTTACCTTTTGCGGGGGAGGAAAAAGGCGAGAAGGAGAAGAAGCCTAGGGAGCGAGGCGAAACCCAGATCTAGGTTCCATGAGGAACCCAGCAACAGGGTTCCCGCAAGGAACTAGCAACAGGGTTCCCGCAAGGAACTTAGCTTGTGGAACCCAGATAAAGATGATGCTGAGGATGAGGAGGAGGATAAGGATAAGGATAAGGATAAGAAGAAGATAGAAGAAATTAATTATGTTTTAATTCATTTAATTCCTTAGATTTTTTTAAGCATCCACATGTGCATACAAAATTATATAAAAGAAAGTATCCATGTTGGATTAATAACGCCACAATGTCACGTAGTGAATTTTTTAATGGTGCCGTGATGGTTTACTAAAATATTGAGTTTTTCACGGGTTTTAAAAAGTGAAAGGTGTCAATGAGGAAAAATTTTAGAAGGTATTGACTACGAAAAAGAATTAAATAGAGGGTGCAAATAGGGGTTTTGGTCATTATAATTTGATCAAATTGTCCTCAACTTCAATTACAAATACAATAATACATTTTTTTTTAAACTTCAATTATATAATCCCAGTTAAGTCTGACTTTAACATCTTACTAAATTATTAAATTTTTATCCAAATTCAATTATATAATCCTAAAAATACATACATCAATTAATCTTACTATATTATAAAACAAGAAAAGTCTTTTCAAAGCCGTTCTCCCAAATTTGTTTTAGAGGACCTATCTAACAACTTATATTTTAATTAATATTAACTGTTGTATTGAATATTTTATTTATATAAATTATATTTTTCAATTTTCCTACTAATCTAATAGGCTTAATCAGTTTGTTGATTATACAAAATTTAATATCATTAAATATATATCAATAAATAAAGTTCTTTGATTAAAGGGTTATAAATGTTAACGTTTAAAAGTACAATTGGCAGTACACTATCCTCAAAATTTATAAGAGAAAAGGAGCTAATAAATATGTCAATTTTACAACTTTTTTTATTTAAAAATACAAATTTTGTTGGTTTCTAATTAAGGTGGTCAATTGTTGACCTTTATTTAATTTAAAAATGCTAATTTTATCTTTTTTTATTTAAGTATTAATTATATGGTAATATTGATATAACTAATGCAAAGTTAGTATTCTTAAATAAAAAAAGGGGGGGCAAAGTTGATATTCTTAAATACAAAATGTTAAAAATTTATTGTCTTAATTATGATTCAGTAAATTTTACATCTTTAAATAGAAAAAATTGTAAAATTAGCATTCTTATTTGCACTTTTTCTCAAACTTATAAAAATTGTTAAAATTTTCAATAAACCTTAAATAAATACTCAATAAACCTTTTAAAATACTTATAAAATTTTAAGTAAATATCTAATAAACCTTAAAAAAAAAAAGTTAGTTGAAGAGGTTAAAGAACCCTAACTCCAATTATAAATATAATTATAATTTTTAATTATGAGGAATTTAATTCCCCAATTTGATTCAACAAAAAGAAAAATAACGAAACCCAATAACTATCATTTCTATCCAATTCAACAGATTTGACAACTTTAATTTCAAATTATTCGACAACTTAATTATACAGTACTTTAAATCCAAATTTAATTATGTTTTAGTTTATTATATTAAAAATTTTTTAAATTTTTAATAAATTTTAAATAAATACTTAATGAACATTTTAAAATCCCTTTAAAATATTAAATAAATATCTAGTGAACTTTTAAAAGAAAATTCATTGAAAAAGTTGAAAACTAATTAAATTAAATTAATATCATTTAAAATTTCTTAATAAGCAAAGCATATATAATTTTTTATTAAATTAATTCCCTATTTAATAACACTTAATATTACTTCACTTATATCAAAGTTCTTAATTGTTCTCAAATTTCACTTCAATCACCATATGATAATTTGAATTCTACATCTACATATTATTAAAGTCGAGAACAATTTATCCAAATATATGGTCTAACTACCACTTCAAGTATATAATGTGTTTAGTGTAGATAAACTTTATATCATTTTCAAAGTGACACTTCTTAACACAATTCTTATTTACTTCTTTATTCTAGGATTAAAGAAAGTAATGATTAAGATGTAAATAATTTAAAAAATAATTTTTTAATATGATTACTAAAATAAGTTGTCATATTTTGTTTTTCTTTGGTTAAGGACCTAAGGGCCTATATGGGATGCTATACTTTTCTTATTTCAGTGTACTATATGTGAGTTTTTAGATGGATAAATAAAATATTATTATTATTATTATTATTATTTAATATGTTGAGACTAGGGATTGAATCCTAAACTTGTGGTTAAGAGCAGATGTAACTCTACCAACGGACCACATGATTGATGGTAATAAAATATTATTGTTAGCATATTAGATTTAGGGTTTCTTAGTAAGTAGGTTACCTAAATCTCTATATAAAAACTTCTTATATAAAAATTTTAATATATTCAGTAATATTTCAATCCATTCTTTTGTCAGTTTCTTTTCTCTCTTTTACATGATTTAATTTCTTCTATACATAATAATTTGTTATAACTTCTATGCATATAATGACACAACATATTTACATCTTACAACACCACATGTCAAATAAATATCATTTTTATATATAAAACACTTAATTACTAAAATTATCCTTCTTCAAATTTTCAATATGTTCAAATTTCTCATTATCTGATGAGTTAGAAGGGAAGCATTGGAAATAAAAGTCAACGATGCATTGATTGTTCTGAAACAACCCATTTCCTTAATTACAAGTTTTAGTGAAATTTTATCATTAAATTATCAAATTCTGAAAAAGTTTAGGTAGTGAAGTGAAACTGTAATTTCAGCTTTCAGTTGTATAGTAATCTTACGTCAAAATAGAAAAAGAAGAATCTGGTTAGTGGAAATTATTAAAATTTCATTGACTTTCTGTAGGGGTTCAATAAGTATGCAGTTTAGGGTAGTGGCTAACGGTTTTGTCCAAATGATTATAGGATAAATATTTAATAAATTTATTTATTTTTACACCATTATGAAGTAGGTGTCTAGTAAAAGTTTTTATTTAGAGGTTTCGGATTAGTGATGGTGGTTAGAGTCCAATTCACACAGATTAAAAAGCTAACTAAGTTTGCTCTGTACCAAACCATTCAAAGGATTGGAATTTTTTAATTTTGTTAAAAAATTTATCCAATTTAATTATTCAATTTTTATCACCTTCTATAATTATTAATTATCTAATTGATTCTCACTTTATTTTTCTCCTTAATATTAAGTGATTATTATATTTTTATTTTTTATAGTAACTTATATAAAAATATTTATATTAAC
>BPVZ01000203.1:228034-240485 GCA_020521535.1 Rubroshorea leprosula | reverse complement strand
TTGTTATAAAATTAATTATTTCAATAATAGAAAGATGTTTAATTGCTTTTAAACATGCCTGTGTTAGTCATTTAACATCAAAAAGTAACTGTTAGTCATTGTAAAGCCAAACAATTAATCAATCAACATCTGAAATTCACCATACGACTACCAATCGCTATCCGTTGGATTTTAATTGGAGATGTATAAATAGTTCTAATCACTAGTTGAACTCATTTTTTACTTCTCTTCTTATTTTCTAGTGTTGGATGAGAAAAAGAGGAGGGAGTTTCTACGAGCCTAAATTAGCAGCAGAGTTGAGGAAGGTTTAAAAGGGAGAGCTTTTGCTGAACTTGGTTATGGTAAGGTAATTTTAGCTTTAATATAACTTAGTCCATCTTAATCTAGGATTATATTGTTAAAATTATTTGTGATGAAATCGAGAAAGGGAAGAAGTATAGTTAAAAAAAAAAAAAAAAAAAAAACCCTGAGTTTTAGACATGCAATGTGATCAAAGTACATGCAAGTAGAAATTTACCTCAGAGTTGGACTTCTCTTCCTCTTGGCATGCTTGAACTTTGTCGTGGATGTTTTTCTGGTTGAAAATCTGCAAAATATTTGGAAGAATGGACTGTGTAAGTTATGCAGTTATGTTATTTTGCTTATATATGTGTTTATGTAAGCTAGAGTTTAAATAATGCATTGAATAAACATCATAAAGGCATGCTACATTTTTGAATCTATGGAAAAGAGCTCCTAAAGTAACATGAGGCTGTTTCTAAAGTTAACTGGGGCTGAAATAAGTAAAGACCCATGCTAATGGTTAGGGAAAGAATTCCTAAAGTTATCTGAGGTTGCTCCTAAACTTAATTGGAGCTTATTTGAAAATTTGAAATTAATCCCAGAGTTATCTAGGGTTGTGCTCCTAAAGTTAATTGGAGCTCGTGGTGCTGGTGATGGGCAGCCACAAAATCCTAGGGTTGGTGAAATTCCTCAGAATACCATGGAAGTACCATAGACTATAGTGCAGCACACGGTGGAGCAAACACTGCAGAATAGGAATCAGTAGCAAAACACACAAGGGGAATGTGCTAGAACTATTGAGACACTAGCTGAGGCTGAACAAGTGGAAGATGACCCTGAGTACGAAGCTAAACTGAACCATTTCAAAAGTGGAATCCACCTACTTTTAAGGGAACTTAGGACCCCAGAAAGTTGAAGAATGGTAAAGGATTTGGAGCAAATTTTTTAAGTGATGAGATGCAAGAATCTTCATAAGGTTCATTAGGGTATTTTTATGCTTAGAGGTGAAGCTAGGAACTGGTGGCAGCCTGTTCAGGAAGGTTATGTTAAAAGAAGGGAGGTGATAACTTGGAAAGGTTTCATCAAAGAAATATATGAAAATTACTTTTCTCAGGCCACTCTCAACAAGAAGAATGAAGTGTTTAACAGATTAACTTAGTGGGAGATGACAGCAGATGAGTACCAGGCCAAGTTCAGTGATCTGGTATAGTTTGTTCTCCAAGAGGCGACCAATAAGCCAACCCAGTGAGGAAGTTTATAAGGGAACAGAAGACTTGTATTGGAAGTCAGTTGTAGGACAAAAGGTGACCAAAAACCCTGCTACCATGGAGAAGGCACAAGTTATCAAGTAATACCAGGATACGAAGAGAGGGAATTCTAGTCAGTAGGAAGACAAGGGAAAAACTGTGAATTTCAACATTCAGCCTCAAAACAAGAAATTTAAGCAAAAAGGAAAAAGAAAGGGAGTTATCAACAGCAAGGTAGAGGCGGAAAATTGCAAAGTATGTTCACAAAAAGCATGAAGGCAAAGATTGTAATTGGCAGAAAAAGGCATGTTTTAAGTGTGGCAAAGTGGGTCCCCTAGCCAAAAATTGTCCTGAACTGAAACCAAAGGAGAAAAAACAAAAAGTCATGTGAAGGTTGTTTGTTCTCACTGGACAGACTTAAGGGAATCCAGCTATAATCTAGGTAAACTCCATGGTTTAAATGGAGTTGCTAACATCTTAATAGATCCTGGGCCAACTAATTCTTTTGTATCTCCCATGAATGCTGCATATTTTCTTGTTTACACCATGAGTTTGGGTTATGAATTGGTTGTTAATTTGCCTTTTGAAGCTACTTTGTCCTTTTATACAGTCTATAAAGGATGCTGTGTTGTTGTTAACGGGAACTTTTTGCTGGATTACCTGATTCTTCTTAATGTATATGAATTGGATGTAATTTTAGCAAATGGACTGGTTGTCAACTCATAGGCAGTATTAAATTGTTTGAATCAGGTAGTTACCTTTTACATTCCTAATAAACCTATTATTCAATTTAGCGGTGGGGATTTACAAGCAAATCCTATAATGATTTCTAGTATGAGAGCTGGAAAATTATTACAACAAGGTTGTACTAGATATCTTGCTTATATTTTTGAAAATAAAAGCAACCCTAGTAGTGTGAAAGGAATCGAGATAGTGGAAAATTTTGAGGATGTTTTTCTTAAAGAACTATGTGGATTACCTTCAAGGAGAGAGAGAAAGAATTTATGATTGACTGGGTGCGCAAAACAGCACCAATGACACAGCCCCATATGGAATAGCCCCTATAGAAATAATTGAGTTAAAGAAACGGTTTCAAGAACTGTTGGATGAAGGTTCTATTTGCATGAGTGTTTCTTCAGATGGTGTTTCAGTGCTGTTTGTAGAGAAGAAACATGGTTCCCTAACACTTTGCATGGATTACCGAAGGTTAAATCAGGTGACAATTAAGAACACGTATCTTTTACTCAAAAAAATAGATGATCTTTTTTTCTCAATTACAAAGTGCCAAAGTGTTTTCTAATCGACTTAAGATCAAGCTGCTATTGATTGAGAATTAGGGATAAGGATGTTATGTAGACAATATTTAGGACTAGATATGGACATTTTGGGTTCTTGGTTATGCCTTTTGGGCTAACAAATACTTCAACAGCATTATGGATCTTATGCATAGAGAGCATTAGAATCATAACTAGATAAATTTGTTATAGTCTTCATATATGACATCCTAATTTATTCCCTGAATGAGAAAAGTCATGAAGAACATTTAGCCCTTGTATTGCAAAGGTTGAGGGAAAATGAACCATGTGTCAAATTAGATAAATGTGAGTTTTGATTTACTCAAGTAGGATTCTTAAGGCATGTAGTTACTGAAGAGGGAATTTCCATTGACCCAGTAAGATTGAAGCCATGGTAAGCGGGGAGAGACCAACGAATGTTTATGTAGTTAGAATCTTGGTTTAGCTGGTTATTATAGGAGATTTGTTAATGACTATTCCAAAATTTTTAAACCCTTAACACAGCTAATCAGAAAAGATCACAAGTTCGTATGAGATGACTGTTGTGAGGCTAGCTTTCAAGGGCTAAAGCAAAGGTTAGCATTAGCACACATTTTAGCCTTACCTAGTGAAGAGGGGAAGTTTTTTGTTTATACAAATGCATCACTTAGAGGGTTGGGGTGTGTATTAATGCCGCAGGGAAAAATGATTGCCTAAGGAAGTAGGCAATTGAAAAATCATGGAAGTAATTATCAAGTTCATGCTTTGGAGTTGGTAGCAATTGTTTTTGCACTCAAACTTTGAGGCATTACCTCTTGGGGAGGAGTTTTAGATCTTTACTGACCACCAAAGCCTAAAATATCTCTTTTCTCAAAAAGATTTAAATTTTAGGTAGAGAAGATGGGTTGAATATTTAAATGATTACCAATTGTAAAATCATGTATCAACCGGGAGAAGCTAATGTGGTGGCACATGCATTGAGTAGAAAATCTGTTTCCTTGGCTACCATGTGGGTTAAAGAGTGGGAGTTATTGGAAGGGTTGAGAAATTTGAAAGTTTAAATTACTAACAACCTGCGGTGTTGTTAGCTCATATGGGTTTGCAACTAGAATTATTTGAGAAAATTAGGGAGGCACAACAAAATGATTCCCAATTACAAAAGTGGTTGTGTGATGAAGAAGAGAGGAAGAATATTGGGCTATAGATGTCCTCTGATGGTATGAATGGAATGGGAAATATATTGTGCATTCCAGATGACAGTAAATTGAAGCGGGAGTTACTGTAAATGGCACACAGATCTATGTACACCATACATCCTGGATGTGCAAAAGATGTACATGGATCTGAGGGATAACTACTAGTGGAATGGAAATAAGAGAGATGTTGCAGATTTTGTGGCAAGATGTTAGCTTGTTAGTGAAGGTCAAACACCATAAATTTGGTAGAGGAATTCAGGCATACCAGAGTGGAAATGAGAGGATGTAACTATGGATTTTGTGCTTGGACTACCAAAGCAAAGACTGAGAAGCAGTCCAATGCTATTTGGGTAATCGTGGACAGACTTACTAAGTCTGCTAATTTTATCCCGTATAGAAAGAAACATGATTTGAATAATTTGGTTGCTCTTTATTTTCAAGAGATAGTTAGGCTCCATGGTGTACCTGTTAGAATTGTTTCTAACAAGGACTGGAAGTTTACAGCTAGATTTTGGATGGCATTGCTAGAAGCCCTGGGAACTGAATTGAGAATGAGTGCTACATTTCATCCAGAAACTGATGGGCAGTCAGAAAGAGCCATTCAAGTTTTAGAAGATATGCTTAGAGATTGTGCACTGGCCATGCCTGATACTTTGGAAGAGCACTTACATTTGGTGGAATTTGCATACTGTAATAACTACCATGATAGCATAAGAATGGCTCCAACCGAAGCCCGTAAGAAAGGAAATGTAGAACACCTATATGTTGGTCTGAGGTAGGAGAAAGAAACTTGCATTGCCACCAAACTTGTCCAAAATTAAAAAAGTATTTCTTGTTTCTTGAGTAAGGAAATATTTTCCAAACAAGGCATGTAATCAAAATTAACCTACTTGGTTTGCAGGAATAATTAAGCAATGAAGAAGAAACAGAAAGCATTGTTGATAGAAAAGAAAAGATAATGAGAAACAAAGTCATTCCCATGTTTAAGGTGAAATGGTAACTTCGTTTTGAAAATGAAGCTGCCTGGAGGATGGAAGAGCTGATTAAGAAATTGTATCCTCATCTATTTAAAGGTTAGCTTTAGATTTGGGGACCAAATCTTTAAGGAATGGAGAACAAGGCAACACCTATCCTAAATTATAAGTTTTGGTGAAACTCTATCCTTAAATTGTCAAATTTCTAAAAGTTTAGGTTAAGTGAAACTGGACTTTTTGGCTCCCAGTTGCATGGAAATTTTAGCAACATTACCAGATTATTAGAAGGAGAAGGATCTGGTTGGTGGAAATTATTAAATTTCCACTAACTTTATGTGTAGATGTATAAGTAGTTCAAATCACTAGTTGAGCTCATTTTCACTTCTGTTATTTTCTGGTGCCAAATGAGAAAAAGAAAAGGGAGGGAGTTTTTGCAGCACAGAATCAGCAATAGAGTTGAGAAAGGTTTGAGGGAGAGCTTTTGTTGAACTTGGTTATAGTAAGGTAAATTTAGCTTTAATTCAACTTAATCCAACTTAATCTAGAATTATATTGTTGAAATTCTTTGTGATGAAATTAAGCAAGGGAACAAGTTTAGTAAAAAAGAATTAGGTTTTAGACATGCAATGTTATTAAAGTACGTGTAAGTAGAAATTTACTTCAAAGTTGCACTTCTCTTCTTCTTGGCATGCCCAAACTTTGTTGTGGATGATTTCTGGTTGAAAATCTGCAAAATATTTGAAAGAATGGACTGTGTTAATCATGCAGTTATATTATTTTGCTTATGTACATGTTTATGTAGATTAGAATTTAAATAATGCAATGAATAAGCATCATAAAGGCATTCTGTACTTTTGAATCTATGGTAAAGAGCTTCTAAAGTAACATGGGGCTGCTCCTAAAGCTAATCAGGGTTGAAGTAAGTAAAAGACCTATGCTAATGGCTAGGGAAATAACCCCGGCTGTTATTTGTTGTTGCTTCTAATTAAAGTTGATTGGAGCTGATTTAGAATTTTGAAAGGACTCCTAAAATTAATTGGAGCTGGTTTGGAATCTTATCAGACCTTTGTGCTGTTTTCAGCTGGTCAAAGGATTTGGTGAGATGTACACTGACAGAATGGTTACCATAAATTTGTTCAGGAACATAAGGAAACATAAATTCATGCATAAAGTTTACTTTCTTGGTTATTTATGTGAAGCTTGAAATATTTGTTTTAAGGGTAAATTTCTGACTTAAGTATTCAGTGTTATTGAACCCTTTGATGGAACTGATCCTGTACCCTTGGGGAACGAAAGCTACTTTTCTAGATTAACATCAGTGTATAATTGGTTAATGTAATTTATTTAAACTATGTTAATTTTATTGCTATAATTACCAAGGCTCACAGCTTATGGAGATTTGTTTCCCTGTTGTAATAGATTAAACCAGTTAAAAGCAGCATACTTATTTTGGGAGCTTTAGAAGCATCTGCTAGTTCAAGTGCCAGTCTAACTAACCTTCGTAAGACAAATTTGAGCTCTGCTCAAGAACTAGTCCTGCTCGCTGATTTTTGTACCTGAACTTATGAACTTTTTGGTTTTATGAAATACAAATGGGCTGCTGTAAGAAAACCTTACGTTTTGTTGTGTAACCTTTGTGAAAACTTGAACATGTATATAATAAAAGGATTGCACTAGTATCTTTTCCTAGCTATGTTTTGAACTATAAAACTAAATGTGTTTTCTGTAAACATTCCTAGTTTCTAGAGTGAAAAGTTCTAGCACTTTTCCTTCTTGAAATGCCTAATTCGAGTGATGCTATTTGAAGTCTTCTATTATGAACTTATAAATGCATGTTTTACTTTCAAATTGAGAATAAACTAAACTTGTTTTAGTCCTTTGGAAAAATAAAAAAATTCTTATATAACAATACTGAATTCGAGGTTCTATTTCAAACTGAAAGCGAGCAGCAGCTTAGAGGTCTAATTCAATTCTCTAGTTTTTAGCTCAATACTGGATTTTAGTTGAACGTGTGTTTTGGGATGTAATTATTTTTTAAACATCAAAGTTTCGCTGTAACTCACATCAGTCCATGCTTTTCATACAGTTTGTATTCGAGTTAACTGAATGTTTTTATTTACTTCATAATGACCCATAATTTTAAACCATTAAATAAATAATAAAAAATATAATTTTTTTATTTGCATAATTACAAATATCATAATCACTTTGGTATTCATTGGACATAATATTTTCCAATAAAATATTAGATTTAATAGTTAATTGTCAAAATAAAAGCTCTACGAAGAATTATTAGGTACTAAACGCAGCCCAAAAAAAGGGCTAAAACTAAATACTTTTTTAATTATAAAATTTATAAAAATTAAAATTAAAATCCAACCATCATAATTATATTGACAATGGACATTTAAAAAATTCGCATCTAGTTTATCTGGAAAGAATAATGATAAAGGGACAGTCAGGTCCCAAGCCTACGGAGACCGAACGGACGTGGAGATTCCACGACCGTTAGTTCACTATTCACATTATGATTAAATTTATAAATTAGTCCCTACACTTAACGTTTTAAATTTATTTTCATCCGTCAACTTTTTGAATTATTTTTTCAATCTCGAATTTTATTTAAAATTTAATTTAGAGTTTAATATTTAAGATTTAAGCTTTAATATTCTTAAAATTTAAGGTTTAGTATTTAAAGTTTAAGATTTAGTATTTAAGGACTAAAGGTTTGTATCTTTAAAGTTTAGGGTTTTAATTTTTTATTTTAGGATCAAATATTTAATGATAGGGTTTAAAAGTTTTCAATTTAATATTTAATATTTAGAAATGATGTTATTATTTAAAATAAATGTAAAAAGTAAATTTCATAAGACCTAAAGTTGAAAATAAAAAATTACTTAAGTTAAAATTTAAAAGTGAAAAAGCTATAGGGACCGTAGGTCCCAAGTCGGCTTGGGGACCTGTCGGTGACTTGGGACCCTGTCGGTTCCTATAGCATTACTCATTTAGTCATTTGGAAATTGAATCAAAGAAAAAGGATATATGAAAGGAATTCAAAAGATTGAAAACAAGACGGATGGCCTGAAAATCTAGACTACAAAAGTGGCATTTAAACTCCCAGATTTCTTTCGGGGGAAAAAAAAAACTCCTAGATATCTATGTTTATGGCCAAAAATACCATCAGATAACAAAAGATCAGCAAATAAAGGCTCCTGGTGGCAAAAAATAAATAAGAAATAAAGGCTCCTAAAAATGTGTTTATTTTCATATGATCTCTAAACTTCTAAAATTTCAAACAAAACTGAAAAAGAACAATGATAGCTAGGACAAGAAGCAAAATTTAAAATGAATTTATGGTGGTTATTAATTGTAATGTGTATCTTATATGAACCCATGTGATTAATGAATGAAAAAAATTTTATTCTTAAATATCAATCTAAAATTCGATTTTAACAATCATTGGTCCATAAAAAATGTTGCCAAAATTTAAACTAATTTCTCATCTTAAGAGAAAAAAAATTCATATTTGAAAAGATTTCTTCGCCATAATTCTTATCTTCATTTTCATTACCATGAAATTTGTAAAAAGCGTCACCTTCACCTCAAAGAGAGCATTGGACAAAGCCAAAATTTTGACGTCGGTTTTATACCCAAAATGTCAACTTGGATCCAACAGAAAGGGCAAACATGCGTCTTCAGCAGGCAGAGAATTTGGATTCAAAAGTCTCCCTCACTGGCAGCGGCGGAGCCTAGATTTTATACTAGGGAGAGGCAACTACAATATTACAAAAGGAAAAAAATTAGACAATCAAATTTCATATTTTACTTGTGAACGTTGGAGGAGATCGATTTTTCTATACTTATAAATTACAAATAAGACTATGTGAAAACTGAAGTCATTTGCAGTAAGAAAACTACATAAATCCATGTCGTATCTAAATTTTAGTTGAAATAAAATTATTATTACAAAATATTAATATATATCAACCAATCAAAAAAGATGTAAGAAATTGGAATATGAATTCTAATTAGTTGTATGGTGTAGCCCTTAAAAGCAACTCATATGGCACAAATCTTCAATAACCAAGTAGCATTATAATCAACCATATTGCATAATCAAAGATATTCTATGAAAGAAAACCTTTAATTTCAAAGCTAAATAAACAGAAAAAAAAAAAGAAAAAGAAAAAGAGAGAAAAGAAAATCAGGCTATGCAACCCAGCTACGAAATGAATCTTAAAATTGAAAAACACGCAAATCCATGTACACCCTCACATGGAAATCATCCAAACAAAAATAAAAGAGAAAAGAAATCAACTTCACAATGGAATTTACCTCTATGTATGGAAATTGGAAAAGGTTCTGGGAAATGGGTCACAAGAGTGGGAGAAATCCCACGAAATGAAAGGGCTTTGCTATGTACATCCCCTCTTCTACTAATCTGTTTGAAGGGAATGCTAAGAAACATTGGCGAGGTGGAGTAGCTAAATGTTTTTATAGCTAAGTTTGTCTGAGATTGCTATGTATTACTGTATGGTTAAATTTAATAAATGGTATAGTAACAATATAGTTTTTATCAGTTTAGTATGGAAACAAATTTCCTTTCCAAAGTGGTCTACAAGTACCAATTTCATGTAAAAATGAGGGCTTAATTCAATAATTAATCTATTAGCTATTAGCTTAATTTTATTTTAGTCTAGAAAATTTGTTTTCTTTTTAAATAGTTTATAAACTTTGGAGAATGTTTGAGAATAGCCCACCATACAAAAATTTTAGTAGTTTTAACAAAAAAAAGTTATCTTGGAGTTAAAATAGTGCAATTCTTTAAGTTTTGGGAAAGTGGCACAATAATCCCAATAAAATATAATGACTTAAGGGATATTTTATAGAAATAGATTAGTGAGAATTTGTAATGAATTTGAACAACTAACTCAATTCAAAGAGAGAAATTTAGCAAGTTTAGAATGAGAAACTTCAAAAGTAAGTTTTGAAGATATAGTAAAAGTTAGAACTCTTAACTATTAAATAAGGATAAAGAGAGAAAGAATAAATACATCAAGATATACCATTAATATACTTCTCTCAACATAAATAATAAACAAATAAATCGGATTAACATGTATTTACTCAATATATTAGGTAAAAACATAATCGGTATAAAAGATACAATTATCAATATTGTTAAGATTCTAGAAATAGAAACCATTAATTAAAATACTTTAAAAAGAATAAAAGAAATGGGAAAATCCTTTTCTCAGGAATTTGATTCTATTAAAGAAAGAAAAAATAAATTCAAAAATTCTAGAGATTTAAAAGAAATAAAAGAAGAAATAAGGTCTATTAAAGACTCAAAAACTGATATCTTGAGTTAGAGGTATAGAAATTAAAATAAAAGAAATTCTTAAGATATTAAAAGCAATCATTAAAAAATTTGCCATAAAAGCATAAAAATGAGTAATATTGAAGATTTAGACAATTATCATCTCTTCAAAAATCTTAAAAAATTAAAGCAAACAACAATAGATTTAAATGAAGATCTAAAAAGACTAAAGGAGGCTAAACAAAGATTATTTTTACTAGCAGACTTATAGACTTAATTCCACAATTACTAAGCTTAACATACCAATTACATATTAGTTTGTAATCTAAGTTAGGTTTTGAAAACCCCAACAAAATTTTTGGTATCAAATTAAGCCATAAAACAATGTTGTTAAGAATGAAATTAAGAAAGGTACTAAGATTTTATAATCAACATATTGATACTATAACAAGGATTATAGTAGAAGAAAGAATGATACCCTATAAAACTGAAGAGTTACTATGAGATAGATGTGTCTATAAAGTTTGTAGAGCATCAGTTCTAGACAAATTAAAAAATCTAGCAAGATAAGAATAAAAGTTATTTTTATAGCAAAAATTAATTTAAGGACTAAAAGATCAAAAGAAATATAGATAAAGAACTAAATGTTTTCCTATAGAATAAGAAGATTTTTGTTAAAGATAATGGATTAGATGAAATTCAAATAAATATGAAAAATAATAGACAGCACTGAAAAAATTTTAATATAATAAATGAAATTGAAAAGAATATCAGAATTAGTAAATGATTTGTTAAATTAAGTAAAAAAAATGATCCATTTAGCTAGCTTCCGCTTACAAAAATCCACACTATCTGCAAATTAACTAGGTGCCACGTTATTTGCAACATAAATGCCACATGCCTCGTGCGAAGTCATTAAAATATTACTCTATTTGTTTATTTTTAGTATTTTTAATTAAATTTTTTAATTTTCAATCATAAATTTTATATAAAAATTTAATATTTTATATAAATAATAATTAAAAAATTTTGTTCATAAAAATTTTATTTAAGAAAAAAACTTTTTAATTATTATTTATATAAATTATTAAATTTTTATTTAAAATTTATATTTAAAAAAAAATCAAATTAAGGTTACTAAAAGTAAACGAAGATAGTAAATTTTACTTTTTTGTCTAAAAATAACTTGTTAACTCAAAATTTGTTTTATATTAATATTTTTTATTTTTTAATAAACAAAAAAATATTTTTTTACTTTTATTTTATTGTCATCTTTAATTTTAATTATTCACTCTATTATCAAAATTTTCTCTTTATTTGAGATAATTATTTTGAATAAAAGGGACTATCTACAAAATTTTAATAGTACATGACGTTTTCAGATTTCATTTTTAAAGAATATAGCCAATAAATCATTTTCCTTTAAGTTTTTATTTGAGTCCTAATTAAATTAATTAACATTGAAACCTTTTTATTTTTTTCAACGTTATAATTTTAAAATTTTAATTTACAGTCATTTTTTAAAAAACTTTCAGTGTCCTTCAACTAAGAAAAAATCGTGTAGCAACGTGGCACCCATGGGGCATGTGAAACATGATATCTGTTGTGTGATGTGAGGCCCACAAGTAAGCATTTTGTGTGGGTGAGCAGTCGCCGAATTAAAAAAATATTCTAGGGGGCAAAATGAAATTGCATAAAATAAAAAAAAAATTTAAAAATAAAAATAATAAAAATAAAAATTAATAGATCATATTAAATATTTTTCAAAAGTTTCTATGCTGTGAGGTAGCCTCCTTATAAGAGAGTACGTAAATAATACTATACGCCGTAATGGATAAAAAAAAAACCTAAACGTGCACAAGTTTTTTGTGCAAGAATCAAATACGAGTTTTTTTTTTTTAAAGAAAAAAAATCAAGCTCGCTTCTTCGTCCCAGTCCTCCAGCCGAATTCTTCTTCTTCCTCAAGGTTGTTCCTTTCCTCTTTCTTTTCTTCTACTTCATTCCTCTTCTTTTTCTTTTCTTCTTCCTAGGTCAAGTGAAACAAGCCAAACTTAAGTCAAAACTGTTGGAATTATTGCTAGAAACGTGGCATTCAAATCTGCAGAAATAATGAATTGAAACTGCCATGAAATGGCAGCAATGAGGCTGAAAATTGACA
>BPVZ01000203.1:159613-174289 GCA_020521535.1 Rubroshorea leprosula | reverse complement strand
GGTTTAAGGTGTAAATGGGTTTTGGGTTGAACTTTAATGCATTTCACCCTTCAACTTTTCATTTCTTCAATTGGGTCCCTCATCCTTCAACTTCTTTCCAATCCTCTTCGCGAAATCCCCTTTTTACCCATAAACCTAACAAGAAAACAAAGGCCAACATATTAGTTAAAATATAAAAATAAAACTAGAATAAAAATAAAATTCTATGAAAATTTTGAGTTATGACAGTTGCCCCTCTTTTCTTTTCTTTTCTTTCTGTTAAGAATGAAAAGCAAAGATAAGAATAACTCGATTTTTTTTTTTTTTTACAATTGAGCAACTAATCAAGTAAAGTAAAAATTGGTCAAATGATCAAATAAGTAAAGTAAAAACAGTTAGAAAATCGCAACGGTCGGATGACCGAACAAGTAAAGTGAAAATGGTTAGGAAACCGCAACGGTTGGATAACCGAACAAATAAAAACGGTTAATGAACCGCAACGATCGGATTAATGGAACGAGAAAAGTAAAAATGGTTAAAAAAAATCGTAATGATTGGATTAACTGAATGAGCAACGATTGAATGATCGAATAGGTAACGGTCGAATGACCGAAGGGGTAATGATCGGATAATTGAACGAGTAGTAATTGAACGATCAAGCAAGTAACGATCGAATGACTGAGCGGCTTGGCAATCGGATAACCGAACGAGTAACGATCGAATGATCGAGCAGGTAATGGTCGAATGACCGAGGGGGTAGCAATCAAATGATCTAGCACGTAACGGTCGAATGGCCGAGGGGGTAGTGATCGGATAACCAAACGAGTAGCGATCGAATGATCGAATAGGTTAGTAGCTATGGTCAAACGACCGAGCAAGATGGCTAGCTACGGTCAAACGACCGAGCAGGCTTGAGCCATAACGATTAAATAACCGAGTAGCGATCGAATGATCGAGTAGATAACGGTTGAATGACCCATGGGGTAACGATTGGATGACCGAACGAGTAACGATCCGATAACTAAATGAGTAATGATCAAATGATCGCATAGGTTAGGTAGCTGTGGTCAAACGACCGAGCAAGATGGATAGCTACTGTCAAACGACCGAGCAAGATGGATAGCTACTGTCAAACGACAGAGCAAGCTTGAGCAATACGGTTAAATAACCGAGTAGCGATCGAATGATCGAATAGATAACCGTTGAATGACCGAGGGGGAAACGATCGGATGACTAAATGAGTAATGATCAAATGATCGAGTAGGTAACGGTCGAATGACCGAGGGGGCAACAATCGGATGACCGAGGGGGCAACGATCTGATGACCGAATGAGTCACGATCGGATAACCGAATAAGTAACGATCAAATGATCGAATAGGGTGAGTGATGTCTGAAAAGTCTAGTGACAATGAAACCAATGCAAGTGAAATGATTTTCATACATAAGTTAAGGTGAAAATGAAAAAAAAAACTTCCCTGAACATATTGGATGCCTATATTTGGCGAGAGTTAAATGTGCTTTATGATGCGCATTCATCAACCTGTGATCATTTCTTTGTAGCAGCTTAATAGATTCACATTCATGTATAGTCTATTGAACACAAGAGGTAAAATCTCATTGGTTTCCCATGAAGAGATATTTGAAAATATTGGCCCAATAAGTTTAACTTTCATTTGCTATTGGAGCTTCAACTAGCATGGATGACTCCTTGGCTATCGAATTCAGCTTCTTTTCTCCTTGTAATTCTCATCCAACCTTTCAAATTCATCAAGAGATTTTGATTAGATGAGCAATTATATTAACTGAAATAGAGCCTTATGTTCAACTAGCATTCCCAATATTGAATAGAAGGTAAGGTTGGAGTAAAGTGTGAACAGAATGGTTGCAAAGATTTATTAGATTCAACCAAGGTTAGGATGATCAAAAGGTCAACTTTGAATAGTGATAAAGAAGTCTAGCCAATAATACAAGATTTTGATGCAAATGGTTACAAGATATTCAGACCATAAATCGTTGCTTCAGATCATCTTTTCTTTGCAACTCTACCCCTCAATTCTTTAGTCCATGAGAAAGAGTCTCGTTCATTTTCTGAATATTGACACTTCAAATCTTTCCCTTTTGATGAACTAACTCTCATACTCAGAATAAAGAAGTTTCCAACTGCCACTGCCTAGAGCCTTGTTGTTTCTTCCTTGACAAAGAAAGCTTTAAACCCTCAGATAAGGACTTTCACATAGGCTTGTAACGTGGCTTGGGGTTAGGTTATGATGAAAGAAAGGATAAAGGCTCAAAATCCATATATTCCCCTCACATCTCTCTCTTCACTTCCCCGGTCATTAATGTGGGTTAATAGAAAGAAAATCATTCTGGCTTTTTGTAAATTTGAATGACTGCCTTTTTTCTGGCTCAAAAGGGGTAAGCAAAAGGGTAATGTTCAACTGTTTAGGGTAGAGAAACAGGGCCTTTCATCATTGGATTTTCAACTTTCCAAGTCAAGGAAACATTTAATTCGTTAGGTTGCCCTTTCAGGTTTTCAACCTAAATTTTTTTTTTTTAACAATAATACATTTTGACAGCATTGGCATTCACTGGGTGATGATAATTAGTTCCATCTGGACATTTCAATAAGAGTGCTCCTCCGGAGAAAGCTTCTTTAACAACATAGGGCCCTTCATAATTCGGTGCGAATTTGCCCCTAAGGTCCTTTTCATTTGGCATGATCTTTCTTAAGATGAGATCTCCTTGATGAAATACTCTAGGTTTGAGTTTCTTGTTGTAAGCTGTTGCCATTCGTCGCTGATAGCATTGACTGTGACAAAGAGCTGCCAATCTCTTCTCATCAAGCAAGTTGAGGTGATCTACCCTTTTCTGAATCAAGTCTTCTTCCTCAATCCCCAACTCGGATAAAATTCTCATGGAAGGAATTTCTAGCTCAATTGGTAGTGTTGCCTCCATTCCATACACCAAGGAATAAGGGGTTGCCCCAGTTGAAGTGCGAACAAAGGTTCTATAAGCATGGAGAGTATATGGCAACATTTCATGCCAGTCTTTGTAAGTAACTGTCATTTTAGCTAGAATCTTCTTGGTATTCTTGTTGGCAGCTTCCACGACACCATTCATCTTTGGTTGGTATGGAGAAGAGTTCAAATGCTTGATCTTGAATTGCTTGCATAGTGCAGTCATCATATCATTATTCAAATTGCTTGCATTATCAGTAATGATGGCCTTTGGTTGCCCATATTTGCAGATGATCTCTTTCTTGATGAAGCGAGTGACCACCTTTTTTGTAACACTAGCATAAGATGCTGCTTCTACTCATTTGGTAAAATAATCAATAACAACCAAGATAAATTGATGACCATTGGAAGCTTTAGGATTAATTGCCTCAATCACATCAATGCCCTACATGAAGAATGGCCAAGGAGCGAACATATTATGAGTAATGAAGGCGGAGCATTAATATGATCAGCATAAATCTGACATTTGTGACAAGCTCGTGCATATTTGATGCGGTCATGTTCCATAGTCAACCAATAATACCCAGCTCGGAGGATCTTTCTAGCAAGCATTCTTCCATTTGCATGTGTTCCACATATCCCTTCATGGACCTCAATCATGACTTGTCCTACTTCTGTTTCATCAACACATCTAAACAAGGTCATATCAGCAGAGCGCTTATACAATGTATTGTCGCTCAAGAAGTATGAAGTTGCCAATTTTCTGATTGTCTTCTTGTTCACTTCAGAAGCATGAAGAGGATACTCCCCATTTTGCAAGAACTGTTTAATATCATGAAACCATGGTTTGTCGTCAACCTTGATTTCCATGCAATGTGTCGGTTCTTGACTAATTTCAATCATTAAAGGCTTAATCACATCATCATTGGAGATTTGGATCATGGAGGCTAAAGTTGCCAGAGCATCCACGAATTGGTTCTTGGTACGGGGCATATGGTTTAAAGAGATAAATCTGAATTTCTTGATAAGAGTTTCAAGGTATTGGTGATAGGGAATAAGTTTTGGATCCTTGGTTTGCCAATCGCCCTTTGTTTGACATATGATTAACGCTAAATCACCATATATCTCCAAATCTCGGACATTCATATCCAGAGCAACATGTATTCCTACAATACAAGCTTCATATTCGGCTATGTTGTTGGTACAAGCAAAATCAAGCTTTATAGCAATAGGAAAATGATCTCCCTTTGGGGATACCAACACGGCTCCAAGGCCACAACCAAGCTGGTTAACAGCTCCATCAAAGAAGAGCTTCCAATTATCTGAATCAAATTCTGCCTCCACTGCCAAAATGTCCTCATCAAGAAAATCCCAATCAATAGGCTCATAATCCTCTGTCGCGTGTTCGGCTAAATGATCTGCAATGGCTTGCCCTTTGATGGCCTTTCGTGTTGTGTATAATATCAAATTCATAAAGCAACATATGCCATCGAGAGATCCTTCCAGAAAGGGTAGGTTTTTCAAAAATGAATTTTATGAGATCCATTCTTGAAAGTAGGTAAGTGGTGTTGGTTAACATGTAGTGGCGAAGTTTCTTGGATGTCCAGGCTAAGGCATAGTAAGTTTTTTCTAAGGGTGAGTATTTACTCTCACAATCATTGAACTTCTTGCTCACATAATAGATGGCTCTCTCTCTCTTGCCTAAGTCATCATGTTGGACAAGGATGGCTCCCATGGATTCTTCAAGGACAGTGATATATAGGATGAAGGGCCTTTTATCAGTTGGAGGCACAAGGATTGGTGGGTTTTTAAGGTATTCTTTGATTTTGTCAAAGGCTTGTTGGCATTGGTCATTCCAGGTATGAGGGCTATCTTTTCTGAGGAGTTTGGAGATAGGCTCACAAATGGTGGTGAGGTTGGCAATGACACGGGCAATGTAATTAATTCTACCCAAGAAACTTCGAACTTCTTTTTGGTTTTTTGGTGGTAGCATTTCATCAATGGCTTTTATTTTGGCTGGATCAATCTCTATTCCTGGGCGACTCACAATGAAGCCAAGTAGCTTTCCCGAATCCACATCAAAAGTACATTTGGCAAGATTGAGTCTCATTTGGTATTTTCTAAGGCATTCAAACACCTTCTTGAGATTTTTTGTATGTAGCACCTCTTCTTTGGACATAATCACCATGTCATCAACATATAGCTTAATAATGGTATGCACAAAGTCATGTAGTAAAGTAATCACAGAGCATTGGTATGTTGCCCCAGCATTTTTAAGTCCAAAAGGCATAACTTTATAGCAAAAGGTACCCCATTGAGTGATGAATGTAGTCTTGAGCTTGTCCTCCTCCTTCATTCTTATTTGATTATACCCAAAGTAACCATCAACAAAAGAGAACCGAGCATTTTTGGCAGCATTATCTAGCAGAATTTGGATGTGAGGCAATGGGAAATCATCCTTGGGGCTTGCTTTGTTCAAGTCTCTATAATCCACACAGACTCTAACTCGACCATCCTTTTTCATTACAGGAACGATATTGGCCACCCATTCCGGATACATAGCTACTTCAATGAAATTGACATCTAGCAGCTTTTGCACTTCTTCTTTAACTTTCAACAGAACCTCTGATTTCATCCTCCTTAGCTTTTGCTTGACTGGCTTGGCCTCAAAATAGAGTGGAATGGCGTGAACAATGATATCAAGATCAAGTCCCGGCATGTCCTTGTAGGACCAAGCAAAAACATCTTGGAACTCAAATAAGAGCTTAATCAATTCTTTTCTTTCCTTTGAGGATAGATGAGCATTGATTTTTATCTCCTTTCTGTCATCTTCAATACCCAGATTAATGGTTTCTGTCTCTTGATTTGGTTGCAGCTTCGGTTTTTCCTCTCTTAGCATTTGAGTTAGTTCATGAGAAGGATCAAGATTTTCATTGACTTCTTCTTTATAGGTCTAATCATCAATCTCATATATAAAGTCTGATATGGCATCATTGTTTAAAGATTCATCATTAGCAGGCCTAAAAATTTGGGATGGAAGTAAATAAATGGCCAAATGATAATAAAGCAAAGATAGGAACATGTTACTGGATAACCTCATCAAATATATCATTAAAGAGTGACTTGTACAATGAAAGTTCAACTAAAGTTGCATCGTGATGATTTTTACAATAATAGGTAGGATTGCAACATGTTTCATTGAAAAGAAAAGCATGGGAATACTAGAAGCATGATAACATAAATTTCAGAAATATAAAAGTGCTTGTTGAATCCCTCCCTTCATGTAGTTACAAGCAGAACTACTAGAGGCTGACTCTTCTTACTCGGAGATGAAAGCTACAAGGAGAAGTTTCGCTAGCCAATTAGCTTGAGAGCTTCCATTGACCAGAGAAATTCCCCTATCAAATTCAAGTTTTTTCTCATCTAGAGCATTTATAGTCAAATTTCCCCACGAGTCACATAGTGATTCTACTTTCACTGTTTTAAGAGGCACAGACTCATGTGATCCCATTGGAGCTTTTGCATGATGAATGAGTTGGAAGTTGGGGTGATTTTCCATAAATATCCTTTCAACAAGCATCCTTCTCCACCTTTCCTTAGGATCTGTCATGTTGGCTAGCCCAAAGAGGTTGTTGAAACCAAAACTGTCTTCCTCATCATCAGAACTGACTTCATTGGTGATATCTTTCACCACCACTTCTTCAAACTTTGCTTGTTTTGAACATTCCCCAATTCAAGCAATCTGTCAATGAAAACAGTACCCTCTGGATCTACATACAAAACATCCATATGTTTTACCACATATCCATTAAGAAAAGGGCACAAAATCTCAGTAGGTCGTGAAAATGTGACTCTAATGTGCGGCACCCACATTGGTTCATCCCTTGGATCTCTCCCTTGAAGTCTAGCAAGGCATTTCTCCTTTTTAATAGCACGCATTCTCTGCCAATCTTCCTTCTTCAGCTTGTATCCCACCCCAAAAGTGCCTCAAGTTTGAATTACTTTAATAGGCTCGAGAATTCCTTGTCCATTCAATCCCAAACCTTCTCCCAACTGATAATGACATGAAAGCATGATTCTAGCAACAACTTTGGTAGGTTTAGCCATTTCAGCCCTTTCCCTCTGAACCTCGGGTGAATATAAGAAGTAGCAGCACACTCCATTGAGTGATAAGAGGATTCATAAGTTCCAGGATCAACTCCCAAGTAAGGAATGGTTGTAGCCTTTCGGATGACATGCTCTTCCTCACCATTCACCGTGACAAGAACACCATTGACAATGTATTTGACTTTTTGATGCAAAGTGGATGATACTGCTCCGGCGACATGTATCCAAGGCCTCCCAAGAAGCATATTACAAGCAGGAGAAATATCCATAATGAAGAAATCCACATCAAAAGTTATAGAACCAATTTCCATTGGAAGCTCAATCTTTCCAATCACGTTCTTTTTTGTTCCATTGAAAGCACGAACTACTGTGTTACACTGATTAATGTGAGACTCATCCACTTTCAATTGCTTCAATACTGTCATAGGAATCACATTCAAAGCTGAACCATTGTCGATCAACACATGAGGCACATTCATCATCTTGCACTGAACAGAAATGTGAAAAGCCTTGGTATGCCCATTTCCTTTATCGGGAATCTCATCATCTGTGAAATTAATATAATTTGAAGCTAAAATTGCCCCAACCACAGTCCCAAACTTCTGAGTATCAATGTTCATGGGCCTCTTTCAAGACTTTGAGCAATGCATCAAGATGAACCTCAGATGATAGCATTAATTCCAAAACAAAAATTATTGCAGGGGTTTTGTTGAGATGTTCGATGATGCTATACTCACTCTTCCTCAAAATATTCAAAAATTTTACAACTTCATTTTCTAACACTAGCTTCTTGGGTGATTATTCTGGCATCTCTTCAATTCTGATATCTTTTGATTTCAAGGCAGCCCTTCTTGATTCTTCAACTTTAGGACTCACATAGCACTGACCATTGCGGGTCATATTAGACACACCATTGACTTTGGAATTCAAAATAGTAGAGCGTTGAGGCATAACCACAGATGATGTCTTTCCCATGAGTGACTCACTAAGAGAGGTCTTCAAGACATAAGGCTGACTGATGACTTGTGCTTTTGTAGTATCTTGCAAAATGTAAGGCTTCTCCTTAGTGAAGTATTCTTCCATCACTGATGCTCTGAATTTCTCTGACTCTGGAGCAGACATGAACTTCAGAGATCCCATTCTTTGTAGCTCTATAATTTTTCTTTGAAAATCTCCACAATTTTGCAAAGTATGCCCTTTCATATTGAAGTGATAAAAACACACCAAAGCATCATCAATTGTCATAGGCGGAACATCCAACCTCACTGATGCAATTGTATGAATAAGATCATGTTCTATTAAAATGGCAAATAATTCATCAAAAGACCAAGAACTGGCATTCTCCAACACAGGCCTATCAACTTCATCAAAGGCAACCATATTCATGGTGGGTGCATCAGGTGGAGGTAAAGGATTCTGAGTGATGTTTGGAGCACCCTTGGTTTCTTTAGTATCAAGTTGAAGTTTACCCTCATCAATGAGATCTTGGACCCTATGTTTCAAAGTTGTACAATATTCAGTATCATGACCCACCACATTGTGATATTCACATCTGACTTGCTGATCATACCAGTCTAGATAAGGTGGTCGAACAGCGGCCGCTTGCACTATCTTCATTTAACCTACCTCAACTAATTGTTTCAACACCTCACTGTAAGGGATTAGAAGTCTAGTGAATTGTCTTGGCCTATTTGTAAGTGGAAATTGTTGTCTAACAGGAGCTTGAGCATTAAAGTTTGGCCTCCTTTGAAGATAAGTGGTAGGCCTAAAGGTTGGAGTGAATTGCAATTGGGGCTGTCGATTATAAGGAACATTTGCCACATTATAAATTGGTTTGGCATGGTCGATGAAAATATGACTTAGAGCCTCCTCATCTTCTTTTGAAAGTCCATAATAATACTTGTCTTCAATCCATCTTCAATTTCTTCACCCACTGTCACTAATTGAGCAAAAGTATATCCCACACAAGGAGCTAACCATGGACGGAAAGTCCTGGTAGTTGACTTGATAAAGAGAGAGCAGATTTCGCTATCGGCAAGGGTTGGAATGACCTTAGCTGCTTCGGATCTCCACCGTTGGGCAAATTCCTTGAAGGTCTCATTACTCTTCTTGGTAACTCTCTGCAAGCTATCCCTTGTAGGAGCTAGACTCATATTGTACTCATACTGCCTCATGAAAGCTTGGGACACATCCTTGAAAGTGCGAATCTTCTTCTTGTCGAGAATGGAGAACCAAATACTTGCTGGGCCTGACAGACTGTCTTGAAAGTAATGAATGAGTACCCTCTCATCATTGGCATAAGGTGCCATTTTCCTGGCATATATCTGCAGGTGAGCATAAGGACAACCTGAGCCATCATACTTGTTAAAATCCGGTTGCTTGAACTTGAAATTTGTCTGAATTCCCAAATAGTAGAAAAGATCATCCAAATCAATGGAACCATAAGCTTGTGGCCCTTGCATAGCCTTCAGAGCCTCTTCCAACTGTTGCAACTTGTGATCGATCTCTCTTGACTTCCCATCCTTCAAAGTAGGCCTCAATATCTCAACCAAGGGGTTGGGTTGAATAGTTGGCACTTGTCCCATCAAAGGTGGTATGGTTGTGGGCAAGGTTGGGTTGTTCATCTCAAGTGGTGGATGTGAGGCTTCAAAGGGTAGAGATGATATTTGTGGAGCATGTGAAGATGACTCCCCCATTAGAGGCTGATTCTCATAAATAGGTGGAAATTGCAATTGTGTGACCATGGGATCCTTAGCACGATTACCCGGTGTGATGGTAGATGATGGGATAAGGACAGGTGGAACTGGTATTGCGGGTACTAAGGATGTAGGTGAAGGAGCCGAATCAGTAGTCAAAGTGGACAAAGTGATATTGATAGTTTGAAGAGTAGCAGCCATAGTTTGCATTGTAGCTTCCAACTTATCAACCCTTTCATCCACGGTTGATTTCTCTGGATTAATAACAATGTTTTCCTCAGACATTTTGATTACTCTAGATCTGAGCAAATACGGAGAACGTCGCTTTTTAAAGACCTTTCACTGTGGAGCTATGATTAGAAGAATTTTACCTACCAACAGAAATGTAAAAATAAAAGGAACAAAATTAGAAAACTAAAGAGACTTTAGCCCCTTTTGATTGGACCATTAATTTTCCTTTTGAATTTTCATATTGATTCTCACATCGGTGTTTCCATCTTGTACGAAGACATCCACCTATTTTATAATGAGTTGTGCTGACACATGGCTTTTCATTACTAAATTACCGCACTTGAAACAAAGTTAGCAAGCATTACAAAGTTGCATTCAAAGTGCTTACAAACCTTCATTCTTTTAAAGCTAGGACAAACTAACTAAGGAATGCACTTTAGACAAAATGGGCAAGCATTACAAAGTTGCATTCAAAGTGCTTACAAGCTTTCATTCTTTTAAAGCTAAAACATACTCATTACAGAACATGAATTCTAATACAGCCTTTTGAACACATTAGACATGTCAAAGATAAAGTCGAAAACTGGTTGGAAGAATCCCCTCTCAATCGAATGGGTCCTTTGAGCGATGTGGTGATGAGTCTTTGCCATCTTTCCCTCGAATTGGATCACCAAGGCGACTATGTCAATGACAACTTCATGCAGGCCAATGTCCTCTTCAAGAAGGGCTTTGTTCTTTTGCTTCTCGACTTGGAGTTGATAGCACATGTCCTCCATGGCAATCTTGTAAAGATTACGGTTGATAGTCATGTCTTGTAGTTGCTCTTCCAATTACTCATTGGCTTTGCAAAGGTGTTCATTGTCCTTTGTCAACTGGTACAAATAAGAGATGGTTTCTTCATTGAGCCTTTGAGTACGAGCAGAGAACTCCAACAAAGTCTTGTGTGAAGAAGCTTGTGCCTTGGATGTGTGAGAATCCATATTTCTTTTCAAAGGTCACAGATGGTCCAAACAAAAAGGGCTTGAAAACTAAACACAAAATGACCAAATAAAGATATTAATAAGAGGATGATCAAAGATTATAGCTAATGATAAGTGTAATTGAATAGAAATGTATATGTGATATGAGACTTAAAAATTAAAATTTCCATCCTAATCATGGATTTTACTTCATCAGATATACTTTTGACAAGGAAGAAGGATTGTATTCATTCAAGCAAGTTTTCATTGACAAATCTGAATTTCTAACATTCGTACAAAAGCTCCTAAGTAACCCATTTTTCCCCAAGTTCTTCAAGTTGTGCTCTCCTGCTTTCCTTGCTTTGATTGCTTTGCTGCTTGCAATTCCTTTTGTAGAGCATCATAATCAAACAATAGGTTGTAAGCATTCCTCCACTTAATCACTTTTCCTTTCAACTCTTGCTGCTTAGTCACCCTCTCAATAAGCTCCTTGTTCTCCTTTCTCTTGCTTTAAGATTCGCCTTTACTCGTAGCAACCTTTTCCTTTGTTGTTCTTTGGCAATGTCCAAGCTCCTCTTTTGCTTTCCACAAATTTCCTTACTAGCAACGAAATCCTTTTCCAATAAGGCAATCTTGTCCTTTAACTCCACCACTTGTTGATCTGACAACTATTTTCCCCTTTTAAGAATCTCATGATCAAGAGCTAATTCATCATACTTCTCTAACAGCTAACATCTTTGAGCATGGCTAAGCTCCAACTTAGCGATTAAGTCCATGATGGTAGAGTTTTTCATATTTGTCACCTTCCATGGCAAAGAGAGCTTAGCTATCCAACTCAACCTCCATTGCTCATATTGTGATCTAGTCCCTTTCTCTTTCCATATGGGTACCATCCTACATCTTTCCCACATCTTATGTGCCTCGGATACCTTGTTAACAATCACCGAGGAAGACATGTAATCAAAGTGTGACTACAATACATCATCAAGATAGGGAATGTTTTGTGCCTTTCCAAACTGACGGGATGCCAACTCCACAGAATATGTAACCCCTCCATGAATACCCAACAAAGGAATAGAGTGATGTCCTTCGGGTGAAGCGAGATAATGAGTGGCACTCCAAGTCGGGAGAACAAATCTGACATCATTAGCAATTGCTGCTAGAAGTGATCGATGCCAATCCTCTGTCTTTTTATCCTTCACAGGAACATTGAATAGAGCTTCAAATTGGGGACCCCTTAAGTGACCTTGTGCCCATGTAGTGAACAACTCAATGCAACCCAAGAAGCGATCGGATCCTTTAGCCCGGATTTCTTTCATAGACCACAAAGTTTCGGCTACCACTGTAGCAGGATTAAATGCCGAAGTGTGCAACAATTGCTCAAACAAAACTATCACCATAGGTGCAACGGTCTTGACATAGATAGGGAAGATCACCATGCCATAAATTCCCAATGTCACAAAGTTGATCCTTTGAGAAGATGTCATGCATTCCAATCCCTTTCCCAAAGCCATTAATGCCGCATTCCAATTGAACCCATAAGAGTCCTCTCTAGTTGTTACCAATGGTTGTGAGAAGTCAAATGAAAAGCCCCACATAGCTTGCAACATTTCTTGAACTTTTTCTAATGTGAACTTCATATGTTGTGCTTGAAGAGTGAAGGTACAAGAATCCATTGCAGGACTATATCGCAAAAAGTGATGATACTCATCAATGGTGGGCACCAACTCAAATTGTGGGAACACAAAAGCTTGATATTCTGGCACATAGAATTTCAACATGGCTCTGAACAAGTCCCAATCTGGCACCACTGACAATAGATCCCCAATGCACCCAAATCGGATCTCAAAGTCATGCTTTTCCCTAAAGGACAACAAGCCATAAGCCTCTTTCAACAACTTCAAGTCGGGTTTGGAGGTATTGACTGAAAAGATTGACTCCTTAGCTCTCTTAGCAGTAGAGTGAGATGTGACATCTTCACCAAGTCTCTTCCCTTGTTTAGTTGTATCCTCGGTAAAATCCATGTCTAATGCATGATCTTACCTAAACAAAAGGCTTAAAGAAGTTAAACATAAATCATACCCTCAGATGCCATTCCTCATTAAGTGTACAAAAATAAGCTACCATATGCACAAACAAAGGTTAGTGAAGTAAAATGCCCCATTTGTGTCTTAAACACGGGACGCCTAGCCTTACGGGTGGGATGCTAAGGGAAACATGTCCTAGGGTTGGTATCTCTCTAAGGCCAATACATGTTTTCCTAAAGGGCATTAGGCCTTCTCAACCATTTATCCTTTCGGAATCAATGGGAAATATTTCCAAAAGCTAATACATAGGACGATATTACATCATCAAGTGTCGTATTAACCAATGGAAACAACCTAATGGGAACCGATCCTACTCCTGAAAGCGGGAAGAATTGCTTTTCCAAGCCAGATTCGTAAAGATTCCAGACTAGAGGTCGGGTTCACCTCTGACACGGACCTAATGCAAAATGAATGTGAGTGGGTGCAATGGGGCATGACACTCCGATAACCTGCACAACGACAACCACAAAATAGTAACATATATCCCACAATAAGCAAATAAAGCATGTAAAACACTTAACAAATATATCACCCACAAACAAAACTACTTACACAGCAGGAAGGGACTCACCTAGTACTCCCGTGCCAAATGCAAAAGGTTATTAACACAAAGCAACCAACACTTAGCATGCAACAAGATATAAATAATCGCACAAGAGGGAAGAGACTCACTGAATACTCCATAGCCAAGTGTAAAAGGTGAGTATATCCACACACAAGCAAGTAAGCATGTAAGCATGATGCATGATGAATAAGCATATAATATCAATGATGGATGAGCATGTGAAATGATATGATGCATGAACATGTGAGCAAGGCATGATGCATGTCAAGATGTAGCAAGGTAACTACTCAAAGACAAAAATGATCAAAGCAACCACTAAAATAATAAGCGAACAAACAACAATCACCACACAACAAGCACATGCAACAAACGACAAAAATTAACAAAGACTCAACAAAGAAAGAAAATCAAGAGCTGAAAAATTCTCCCAAAGTTGAAGTATTGGCTCGACCCTCGTGAACCCAGAATATGGAAACTAGAGATTCTGGGTTCTGTCCCCAGTGGAGTCGCCAATCTGTTGACGACCACTTAAAACTTTCAAAACTATGATGAAAAATTAAGTGTGAAAGATATAAGAAAAGGGAGTTGCCACTCGTCTAAATTATAAGGTGGGACAAGTCACCTAAAAACAGGTCTACACAAAGATCGGGGTTCAGGGGTTCGGCTAGGAGTGAGGAAGAGCATATACGCACCTCACAATCCTCCGTTTAAACACGGTTGCATACTTTAACATTGGGGTTTTAATTCAACTTATTCATTATATTTATGATTGAGTCTTAATAAGCAAACTTGAAAAAAAGATAAACCAAATTGAAACATTTTTAAATTTTTGGACTGAAATAGACAAAATCAAAGACATGCATGCATCATAAGCACAAATAAGAATTAAAGGGACTAATTTAATTAAATTAGAAAACATGGAGGAGTGATTTAAAAAGATTTGAAACCTTGGGACTAAATTGCTTAATCATAAAAACTTTTGGATGAAATTGAGATAAGATAAAAGATAACTTTGACTTTGACCAAGATTAAAGTTAATTGAGAATTAAAATTAATTAATCAAGATAATTAATCTAATTAAATAATTAACTTAA
>BPVZ01000203.1:14752-29393 GCA_020521535.1 Rubroshorea leprosula | reverse complement strand
AATATTAAATAACTTTTTATACCAATATATTTACTTTTATCTTTATCTAAAAGTTAGATTAATGTTGTTTAACAAAGTGTAAATTGCACAAACATTTTTAGTAGAAGAAGTTCTCACTCATACAATACAAATACCTTCATTAAGTAATGAAGTTTAATATATAATTCTAAAATTGAAAAAAAAAAAAAAGAGAGTAAGAAATACAAATTAAACATCCATTTGTGGAGGAAGCAAAGAAGTAAATACCGTATCGTACCAGTCGGTATGGTCGGTACGTACTGGTTTTTATAATAGACCGAAACGAAGTAAGAATGAATTTTATTTCGATCAAAATTTGGTTATTTCGATCAAAATTTGGTTATTTCGATCAAAATTTGGTGATTTCGGTCAAATTTCGATGTACCGGCTGGTACACCAAAATTTAACAGATACAATATGCAAGAATTAAAAAAAAAAATGATTTCCCAGCCAAAACGACGTTGTTTTGGCCAGCCCTGCAATTTCAATCGCGCAAATCCTCTTCTGTTCTCGCGTCTAGCTGTCTTGACTTGTCAATCTTCTATTTTTTGGTACAGTTGCCCGCTACAATTCAAATCAATTCAAATTTAAAAAGAGTAAATTTCATTTTTAGTCCTCAACTTTAATATTTTATATAATTTTCATTCTTTAGTTTTTTTATATACTTTTTTAGTCCATTGTTCATATTTTTTTAGTCTTTCTATTAATTACTCCGTTAAGTTTTTTTAAATACACACATTTTTAATCTCTTAATTTAAAATGGATGAACAAAAAAAATATATATTAAAAGTTAAGGGATTAAAAATTATCATTTTAAACTTATTTTTAATTTATAAGGATATAATAGTTTTAAATATTAGTATCATTTATTTTATTTTAAAATTTGATATTTAATTTATAAAAATATATATTTATAGTGATAAATTTGAAATGGTACACAAAAAATTTCAATATTTAATATGTACCGTTTCAATAATAAAATCGATACGCATATCGATATGGTATTGAATTACTTTGGGAGGAAGTCCATCCTTGGAAAACTTCCGCAAAGGCGAAGGTAGCCTAGAAATTGGGGTGGGCACTAGTGGGACAGGGTACCTTACCCGGTTCCCTTTTTAGTTGCCAATAATTTTTGGCAACGTTTTTCTTTACCAACATCATGTTAAGATACATATTTTTTTATAATTATCTATTAAAAGTTTTAGGCAATTAAATCTTCTACTGTTATTCTACAAATACCTGCTAAATTCATTTCTTAATATGTTTTGATTTCCAAATTTCAGGTGTTATTTAACTTCTAAAAATAAATTCAACTTGTAATAAAAATGTTTTAAGTGAAATTGATAGATCAAAAATTAAATAAAATAACATTTTTTTTTACTATCTTCAAATAAAAAAAACTCTTAACATTAGTAAATCCACTTTTTTTTAAAGATTACTTAGTGTAATTTAACCAAATCTAAATTGTACAAACATTTTTTATAAGAGAAACTTTCACTCATACAAATTAAACATCCATTTGTGGAGGAAGTCCATCCGCAGAAAACTTCCCGCAAAGAGGAAGGTGGCCCAGAATTTGAGGTGGACACCGATTTTTGGCAAAAATTCACTTTTAGCCCCTCATCTTATCAAATTCGAAGGTTTTAATCCATTATCTTACCTTGATACTTTTAACTCCTCATCTTACTAAATTTGTAGGTTTTAATTTCTCACCTATTAAAATTGAAAAAAATAACCTTCACTTTAGGTTGATCGTTAACTTTGTTAACTGAAAGTAGATTTTTATCAATTAACAGTCAATTAATAGCCAATTAACAAAATTAATGAAATATTATAAAATAAATTCTATTAACTCTGTTAATTGAAAAAAAGTTTTTGACAGTTAACAGTCAACTAATAGTCAGCTAATAGAGTTAACATTTATTTAACAAAACTAACAAAATGTTACAAAGTGAGGACTATCTTCTTCAATTTTAATTGGTGATGGGCTAAAAGTATCATGGTATAATATGAGTGATTAAAACCTACAAATCTAATAAGGTAAATGGTTCAAAATGTCATAATATAAGATGAGGAGTTAAAACCTTCAAATTTGACAAGATGAGGGGCTAAAGTAGGCTTTTACCGTGATTTTTTTGGTTGCCAATAATTTTTGGCAACGATTTTCTTTACCAATATCATGTCAAGATAATTTTTTCTATAATTAATTACCTATTAAGCGTTTTTGGCAGTAAAATCTTCTACCATTACTATATAAATACTTGCTAAATTCATTTCATACTATTTTTTCATTTGCAAATTTGAAGTATTATTTAACTCCTAGAAAAAAAAAATCAGTTTGCAATAAAAATATTTTAAGTGAAATTGATAAGTAAAAAATTGAATGAAATAACTTTAGATTTACTATTTGGATCGAAGGGAATGGAGAAAAGAGAAAAAAATTTCTTTATTTGGTTATTAAAAGAATTAAAGGAAAAAGAATGAAAAGAATATCATTTATTATATTTTTAAAAAAATTTATTTATTTATCTAAACAAGAGGATAAAAGGAATAGAAAATAGAGTAAAATAAAAGGATACAATTCCATTCACCTCTGTTTTCTTTCTCTGTACCCTTCAAACCAAAAATATAAATAAGGTTTTTTACTTAAAAAATGTACTTATATACCTTTGAATTTTACCTAAAAAGTATTTGAAAAATATGACAGTTAATGGACCTCTACTATCATTACTCGTGTCAAGATAAATTAATAATTGCTAATTATGGATAAAAATTAACTTATTTATCATTATGTCATGTCATTAACTTGACACATAGCATGACAATGTAGTTCGCATTGCATGCATGGCGAGCAATGCCCACCCCTACCTCGAAGTCCAGGAGATAATGCCCATCCACTTACAGCATATCGAAGCAATCAAATGAGCAACTCCTTTTTTATTTTTATTATTATTATTATTATTATTATTATTTTATTAGAATAACTCCATTTGCAACCTTGTAATGTGTCGGAATCAACAATTAACAATGGAATGTCTCAAAGCATTGACATCTATAATTATTTTATTGGTACCATTTCCACAGCTATATTTGTATTTGAAATGGCTTTGACTACTAATTTAGAATTATTAATCTAGAATCAGTCTGTGCTATAGTGTTGGTATATTTTCTTTATGCTTTCTTGAATTCTAGCTAGTTTCATAAGCTTCAATCAGAACAATAGAAGAATATTAAATAATAATCGCACCTGTCCTCGAACCACTAATCCCCTAGTATCTCACAATGACTCCAATAGCTGCTTCCATGCTCAGTATCAAAGGTCCCCTCACGTTTGATTTTAGACATACATAAAACACACCTCTAGTTCTGAGTTTGAAAAAATCAATTATTCCTAAAATGCCCTTTCTTATGAACTTTAAGTAAGTCCTAGAAATGCTCTTCCCTAAATCAGATCAAAATTAGTAATTAACTCTATAGATTAGGCATAAATTGTTCATATAAAGATTCAAAGATCGCGTCTAGATAATAGTAGGACTCATATAGTATTTATAAAGACTAATGCACGACAATCGTAATTTAACACAAGGAGCAATGTTTTCCCACAGAAAATACACAGGGTGGAAGAAGATCTTGTCATGTCCTGCTAATTTGGCCTGATTTCGATGCCTTCAATAATGACACCTCTCTTCCAGCTACCATCGAAATGAAAAATTCGTATTTCCAATTGGCCATCTTCACCTCGTTCATTGAAGTATTCACCCAACTCTAGCTCTAGCCAACCATCTCCCCTCTCTACTGGGTACCGGTAATCATTTTGTACATCTTCAACTTCTGCATGCAGAAATACAGTTCGCTGCAAACCTTCAGTTCCACTAAGTCGGACAGTGGCTTCTACGCGTTCATTTGTAAATCCATAAAATCTAGCTCCCAGTTTGAACACAAGGTATGCCTTATAACGTGTCATTGAAGAAAGCTTGCAAGTACTGATACTCCCATTGATTTCAAACCAACAAACACTGAGAAGCTCTGCACCCTCAGGGAACCTGATTGTAATTAAGCATGAATTATAGACATTAATCTTCACATATTTATTCATTTTTAGTTCAAGAAGACACTTAAAAACAATCAACTACATGCTTGAATTCTTTTGGTTGGGTGTGAGTGAAACTGTGTCATGCATGCCTTTTGTCTGCATTTTCTGTGTGGTGTTTGCGTGCGTGTGTGTGAGCTGGAATCTCGCATGGAGTTCAGAGAGAGAGAGAGAGAAACCTGGAATCTTCTATGGAGTTCCGACTCCAATAATGAGGATTATCACCCCATGTAATGGCGAGGTCCCCAGCAGCTAGCATGTAACATTTTTTCCCACTCCTTTTGTGCAGTGAAAAGCTCTATGCAATAGAGGTTATACAATTAAACACTCAACTGGTTCTGAAAATGTTGGCCAAAAAAATACTAGTACTGAAAAAGAATAGTTTGGAAAAGATTACTGATCAAACTTCAAAATATCAAAGGAATACATAAACTTACCATAGAAAGGACATAACCATCATTAATCATTATTACATCACCAACAAGAACATAATCCTCTAGCAAGCATATTCCAAAAAAAAGCAGTGAATACCCAGGCAACACATCCATAAGTTTTGTAAATTATACCAATAAAAATCCTTATAGTTAGCTGCTTCATATAGACATGAATTCAGGACTATCAACACAAAAGAAAATTACACCAAGTCATGGCCTCTTAACAAGCCATATATACCTACACACACAAAATAAACGTTAAAAGTCCTCAAGAAGTTTGTAAAAAAAAAAAATGTTATAAGTTCTTAGGAAAAATCATTCACAGCAAACAAAAAGCGCAAAAGCTCAATTAACTACACACAGCAATTGATCAGAAAAGGAAGGCATTATCAGAATTTGGCTTTTTTAAGCTTATGATTCATCCTCAGTCCAAACAATGAAATCTTACAATATGCATATGTTGAGTGAATGCATATCTAGTCAAGTACCTTGCTGAGTGAAAAATTGAAAAGAGCCAATGATTAAAACTACCTAAGATTGTAAGATTTAGGACTGTAAGATTTTATTAAGAAAATATGTACTCCCTATTCTCTAGTCTGATTTAGTAATTCTAGTTTGAATTTTGCATAAAGTTTGACTGTTTGCAAATCAGAAAAGTGATGTGTAGTCCATCCTCATACTGAAATACTGTAACTAAGGTGCAGAATGCACATCTTATAACAATTGATGACGGGCCAGTCCTTATATTGACAGAGTCCCCTTACATTAATGGTATAGTCCGCCCAAATTGTCCCCAAATCTTTACTCTAAACATAAAATCGAAAAACTCTATTGTTTGGGATGAATGGAGTAGTTAAATTTTTTTCTATGAATAATTTTTATTGAGTATTTTCAATTAATTTTTTTTTTCAATTATGATTTTTTTGTTATACAAAATTATCAAATTAATTTGTCGTATAAAATTGATGAGTTAGGAGAACTAAAAAGAAACAAATGAGTAAATCATTTTCCACTGAACACAACATGCCAAACCATAAGATCATATGGGAACACGGAAACTGAGAAGATCAAAAAGGCAGGTGGGAGTCGGGATTATATATATTTACCTTTTTACCATTTTCAATGAGTACAGGATGATCGCAGAGGCCGAGATAAAGGTCCTTCAAGGGAAAAGTGGATCGCGATGCGGGAACCAAATTCTGGTAGTCGGACGGCAGGAACTTAACCCAAACCGCGTTGGATCTGGCGACATCGTTGAAAGAGCGGGAAACTACTGACCATCTACAGGCATCGAGAGGACTGGTGAAGGAGATGATGGGTTCGAGGCAGTCGGGGGGAAGAGTGCGGCAATCCTGCATCTCGGTGTCTATTCGTTAACAGCGCGGACTAGTACTCATCCTCAATTGAAGCCAAATGCGATGAGATCGGAGTTGAATAAGGGAAACTCGACTAGAACTTAGCAGTTAAGTCTTGTAATAGTACGGCATTCTTGGGGGTAGCGTGGTCAAATAAACAACTAATATTATGAAAATTTTAATTTAATTTAATAATTTAAAATAATTAATAATTTAAAATAATTAATAGTTAATAAAATAATTAATATTTACTATTTAACATATTAAATTTACTGTAATTTATAATCATACTTTTTAATTATCATAATCAATTATTTAAAAAACATAAACTAATAAAATTAGAGTTAAAATTGCTACCTTTGACAAATATTTGGTAGTAATAACCTCCACTCACACTTGAGGTGTTGTTATGGTCAGGCATATAAATGTTGAATTTTTTATACATAATTAATTATGGTATATAAAAATAGTTAAAACATATTTTGAACCTTATATTTTAGCCCAAAAAAGCTATTTTTTTATCCTTAAAAATCTCTCTTTTAGTTGTTAAAATTTCTTATTTGATTTTTTTATTTTTTTTTTACACATACGATACATTAAATGACATATATTTTAAAATAAAGAAATTAAAAATGTGTTTTCTTTTAAGTAAAAGAATTAAAAATAATTTTTTAGGTAGAGAGACTTGAAAGTTTTTTTTTTTTTTTTTTTAGTTGCTTCCTATAACATATTCTCCTGCAGAGTAGCTCACCGGGGCCTCTGAGAAAGTTTCCGACGTTGCGTCTTGGATTATGGCACAATTTTGTTGCAGAAGACTGTTCATCTGGGCAGTCCAATGGTTGAGGTGGTGTGGTGACCGATGCCTCCTGGTCAACTAATCCCTACTTTTGCAACACTGCCTGCAAGCCATCCTCACGACATTTGATTAGAATTTTAGAGATGTGACAGCTTAGCTACTTATGATTCTAAATACTTAGCAAGTTTGTGCGTGTGAACAATTTTGTAATCTAAATGATGGAGTTATGTACCGTACTGACGTAGGAAAGTTGTGAACTTGTTTACAGAATAAGATTCTCAGCTGTTGTATTCTTTGGCCATAATTTGTTGTGTTTTGAATGTATATTTCCCATCAATTTTGCTTCAGTATATGATTAAACTTTGAGTGTTGGGTTGTTTGTTCAGGGTCACAAGAGTTATGTCCCAAATATGATCAGTGGAGCAGCTCAAGCAGACGTTGGTGTTCTGGTGAGTTAGGCGCCACTTCTCTGCATTTGTTTTGCGCAAGTCCCATTTTTTGAATTTTTAATTCTTTCTCCTTCCCTGTCTTGTTCTCTATCTGACTGTCATAATTAGGTTATTTCTGCCTGTAAAGGGGAATTCGAAATTGGATATGAGAGGGGTGGGCAAACTTGTGAACATGTTCAGCTTGCAAAAATTTTGGGTGTATCTAAGCTGTTCGTGGTTGTGAACAAAATGGAGGATCCCACCGTTAACTGGTCAAAAGAAAGGTGCTGTTCCTGAATTTAGTTTAGTTTATGCTTATATATGCTGTTTTATTTCTGTGTTCCTATTCTCCCACAGATATGATGAAATTGAATCTAAAATGGTACCATTTCTGAGGTCTTCAGGCTACAATGTGAGAAAAGGTGATTGATTGAATTAAAATTGCAGGTTATTTGTATTTTTTTCAATAAAAGCAAAGCAATTAATTTTGTATATTGATTGTGTTTTTCATCTTATTCTGAACCTGCAGATGTCCAGTTCCTACCAATATCTGGTCTTCTTGGTTCCAATGTGAAAACGAGAGTGTAAAAGAGCATATGCCCCTGGTGTAATGGCCCCTGCCTCTTTGAAGTTCTGGATGCAGTTGAAATTCCTCCTAGAGATCCAAAAGGTCCTTTTAGGTATGATTTATTACTGTAGGAATTCATAAAACTCCAGGAAGAAAGTATAATTGTATAACTATACCCTTTCTCCCTTTGTTATAGAAAAGGCTACATGGTTACTTGTAAGGACTCTGACTATTTGTTGAGTCCCTATGACTTTGATTCCAAACATAAGATAAGTAAATAACTGGCTAGGATTCTTAGAAAATGAAACCTAAGAAATCTAACTCCTAACAATCCTAGAATGACCAAAATGTACCCAAATTATATTTAAAAAAAAAAATACCGAAATCATGGAACTGAGACTATATTAAGTCTGCCCCTGAACATAGAAAAACTTAAGTCTAATAAAATAAAACCCTAAATTGCTAAAATTAAAGTTACACAACGTAGATTCTGAATTATCAAGGCTGTATCAATCTTTCATTTCACATCTATTAACTATATGTCTTCTAAATATGCAGGATGCCTATAATTGACAAATTTAAAGACATGGGAACTGTCGTAAGAATTTGAGGTATTATTTAACTTCTAAAAGCAAATTTAACTTACAATAAAAATGTTTCAAGTGAAATTAATAGGTCAAAAATTAAATGAAATAACTTTAGATTTACCATATGGATTGAGAGAAAGTATTTTTTTACCATCTTCAAATATGAAATAACTCTTAATATTAATAAATCTACCCTCACTTAAAAGTTAGTTTACTGCAATTTAACCAAATCTAAATTGCACAAATATTTTTGATAGGAGCAACTTTCACTCATACAATACAAGTACCTTCATTAAGTAATGAAGTTTAATATATAATCCTAAAAGTGAAAAAAAAAATGTAAGGAATGCAAATTAAACATCCATTTGTGGATGAAGTCCATCCCTAGAAAACTTCCCGTAGAGAGAAAGGTGGCCTGGAATTTGAGGTGGACACCGGTGTAATAGCTTATCTTGCCCAGTGATTTTTTTCGTTGCCAATCATTTTTGGCAACGATTTTTCTTTACCAATATCATGTCAAGATATTTTTTCTATAATTAATTGCCTGTTAAAAGTTTTTGGCAATAAAATCTTCTACCATTACCATACAAATACCTGCTAAATTCATTTCATACTATTTTTTCATTTGCAATTTTGAAGTATTATTTAACTTTTAGAAAAAAAAATCAATTTGCAATAAAAATGTTTTCAGTGAAATTGATAGGTCAAAAATTAAATAAAATAACTTTAAATTTATCGTTTGGGTTGAGGAGAAAGAAGGAGAGAGAAAAAATTTTTTTTATTTAATTATCAAAATAATTAGAGAAGAAAGAATGAGAAGAATTTTCTTTATTATATATTTTTTAAAATTTATTTATTTATCTAAATAAAAAGATAAAGGGAAATGAAATGGGAGGAAATGAAATGGAAGGAAATAAAAAGATACAATTCTCCTCTCTTCTTTTTTTCTTTTTCTTTTCTTTTTTCGTTCCCTTCAACTTAAACATATAGATAAGGTTTTTAACTTAAAAAATGTGCTTATATATCTTTAAATTTTAATTAACTTAACATACTTGAAAATCATGACTATTAATGAACTCCTACTGTCATTACTGTGCCAATAAATTAATAACTGCTAATTATGGATAAAAATCAACTTATTTATCATTATGTCATGTCATTAACTTGACGCATAGCGTAACAATGTAGTTCGCATGGCATGGCGAGCAATGCCCACCCCTACCTAGAAGTCCAAGAGACAATTCACACCCACTTACGGTATGTCAAAGCAATCAAATGAGCGACTCCTTTTTTTATTATTGGTATTGTTATTGTTATTATTATTATTATTATTATTATTTTATCAGAGTAACTCCATTTGCAACCATGTTTTTTTTTTTTTAACAGCAAAAGTAATATTTATTGAAACAAGAAGTACAAGGGTACCTCAGACCCTTAAACATTTAAACTTAAAAGGCATAGATTACATAGTTGAATATCCCTGCCGCTTGGTGTCGACACCAAAATTATGTGTCGACACCACATCCGTGTCGGGTTCGGATGCTCAGTCCTTCCGTTTGGTGTCGACACCAAAATTACGTGTCAACACCTAGTCCGTGTCGGGATTTTGAATGCTAAGCCCTCCCGTTTGGTGTCGACACCAAAATGATGTGTTGACACTGTGAGCTCTTCACTTCCTCTTCAACCCACCTTGTATTGACTTCAAGCACAACACCGGGCTTTGTATCCAATCTGCACTAGAAAACAGCGTTCCAGCCACCCTTCCACTGATCCAAAAGAATGTTCGAATCTGTACAAGACCAAACAACCTTTCAATAGAGCTTTCTTTTTTTCTAAAAATTTGTTTATTTCTTGCTAACCATATGGTCCATGTGAAGCCAAACCAAATGGTTTCCCAGCCCTACCTAACCCATTTGTTTTCTGAATAGAAGACATGCTGAACAAAGGCCTTCCTACACTCATTATAATTCGCACAGCTCAATCCCCACCATTCTTGATATTTTCACCACAATTTTACTACAAAGGGGCATTCCAAGAACAAATGGTTGGTATCTTCCAGTGCCGCCCCACAGAAGCCACATAAGGCTGTTGTATCATCCTTTAAAATGCCCCTTGCAACCATGTAATGTGTTGGAATCAACAATCAACAATGGAGTGTTTCAGAGCATTGACATCTATGATTATTTTAGTGGGATCATTTTCACAGCTATATTTGTATTCGAAATGGCTTTAACTACTAATTTAGAATCATTCTCTGTTATGGTATTGGTGTGTTTTCTTTATGCTTTCTTGAATTCTAGCTAGTTTTATAGACTTCAATCAGAACAGTAGAAGAATATTGAATAATAATTGCACCTGTCCTCGAACCACTAAACCCCTAGTATCTCACAATGACTCTAATAGCAACTTCCATGCTCAGGATCAGCCCCCTCACGTTTGATTTTAGACATACATGGAACTCACCTTTAGTTCTGAGTCTGAAAAAATCAATTTTTCCTAAAATGCCCTCTCTTAGGAACTTTAAGTAAATCCTAGAAGTGCTCTTCCCTAAATCAGATCAAAATTAGTAATTAACTCTATAGATTAGGCATACATTGTTCAAATAAAGATTCAAAGATCGCATCTAGATAATAGTAGAACTCATATAGTCTTTATGAAGACTACTGCATGACAATCGTAATTTAACACGCGGAGCAATGTTTTCCCACACAAAATACACACGGTGGAAGAAGATCTTGTCATGTCCTGCTAATTTGGCCTGATTTCGATGCCTTCAATAATGACACCTATCTTCCAGCTACCATTGAAATGAAAAATTCGTATTTCCAATTGGTCATCTTCACCTCCTTCATTGAAGTATTCACCCAACTCTAGCTCTAGCCAACCATCTCCCCTCTCTACTGGGTACCGGTAATCATTTTGTACATCTTCAACTTCTGCATGCAGAAACACAGTTCGCTGCAAACCTTCAGTTCCACTAAGTCGGACAGTGGCTTCTACAGGTTCATTTGTAAATCCATAAAATCTAGCTGCCAGTTTGAACACAAGGTATGCCTTATAATGTGTCATTGAAGAAAGCTTGCAAGTACTGGTCCTCCCATTGATTTCAAACCAACAAACACTGAGAAGCTCTGCACCCTCAGGGAACCCGATTGTAATTAAGCATGAATTATAGACATCAATCTTCACATATTTATTCATTTTTAGTTCGAGAAGACACTTAAAAACAATCAACTACATGCTTGAATTCTTTTGGTTGGGTATGAGTGAAACTGTGTCATGCATGCCTTTTGTCTGCATTTTCTGTGTGGCGTTTGCGTGTGTGTGCGCGTGTCTGTGAGCTGGAATTTTATATGGAGTTCAGAGAGATAGAGAGAAACCTGGAATCCTGTATGCAGTTCCAACTCCAATAACGAGGAGTATTACCCCATGTAATTGCGAGGTCCCTAGCAGCTAGCATGTAACATTTCTTCCCACTCCTTTTGTGCAGTGAAAAGCTCTATGCAATACAGGTTTATACAGTTAAACACTCAACTGGTTCTGAAAATGGTGGCCAAAAAAATACTAGTACTGAAAAAGAATAGTTTAGACAAGATTACTGATCAAACTTCAAAATATCAACAAGGAACCGAAGGAATACATAAACTTACCATAGAAAGGACATAACCATCATTAATCATTATTACATCACCAACAAGAACATAATCCTCTAGCAAGCATATTCCAAAAAAAAGAAGCATTGAATACCCAGGCAACACTTCCATGAGTTTTGTAAACTATACCAATAAAAATCCTTATAGTTAGCAGCTTCGTATAGACATGAATTCAGGACTATCAACACAAAAGAAAATTACACCAAGTCATGGCCTCTTAACAAGCCATATATAGCTACACACAAAAAATAAATGTTAAAAGTCCTCAAGAATTTTGTTAAAAAAAATGTTAAAAGTTCCTAGGAAAAATCATTCACAGCAAACAAAAAGCGCGTAGCTCAATTAACTACAGACAGCAATTGATCAGAAAAGGAAGGCATTATCAGAATTTGGCTTTTTTAAGCTTATGATTCATACTCAGTCCAAACAATGAAATCTTACAATATGCATATGTTGAGTGAATGCATATCTAGTCAAGTACCTTGCTGAGTGAAAAATTGAAAAGAGCCAATGATTAAAACTACCTAAGATTGTAAGATTTAGGACTGTAAGATTTTATTAAGAAAATATGTACTCCCTATTCTCTAGTCTGATTTAGTTATTCTAATTTAAATTTTGCATAAAATTTGACTGTATGTAAATCAGAAAAGTGATGTGTAGTCCGTCCTCATACTGTAATACTATAACCAAGGGGCAGAACGCACATCTTATAACAACTAATGAGGGGCAGGTCCTTACATTGGGAGAGTCTCCATACATCAATGCTACAGTCAGCCCAAATTGTCCCCAGATCCTTACTCTAAACATAAAATCGAAAAACTCTTGTTTGGGACGGATGGAGTAATTAAATTTATTCTATGGATAATTTTTATTGAGTATTTTTAATTAATTAATTTTTTTTTTCAATTGCGATTTGTTGTTATATAAAATTATCAAATTAATTTGTATAAAATTGATGAGTTAGGAGAACTAAATGAACCAAAGAAGGAATAAATCATTTTCCAGTGAACAGAACATACCAAACTATAGGATTATATGAGGACCGAGAAACGAAAAGATCGGAAGGCAGGTGGGAGTCGAGATATATATTTACCTTTCTGCCATTTTCAATGAGTACAGGATGATCGCAGAGGCTGAGATAAAGGTCCTTCAAGGAAGAAACGAAGCGCGATGCGGGAACCAAATTCTGATAGTCGGCCGGCAAAACTTAACCCAAACAGCGTCGGAACTGGCGACAGAGTTGAAAGAGGGGGAAACTGGCGACAATCTACAGGCATCGAGAGGACTGGTTAAGGAGATGATAGCGGCGAAGCAATCAGCGGGAAGAGCACGGAAATCCAGCGTCTCTGGATGGAATCGTTGACCCCTCGGACCGGTACTTATTGTGACCGAAAACGTGGAATGCCAACGGGTGGATATTGGAGTTTAATAAAGGGTATTTGAGGAAAGCTCAGCTGTTAAGTTTTTGTAATGGTAATTATTATAATTTTCTATTATAATCCTGTGATATATTATAAACTCATAATATGATATTGTGTAATATTTATTTAAGTAGATGTGGGTTGAAAAATCTATAATTAAAAAAAGCAAAATTACACATAATCTACTATAATTTATAATGAGTACATATAAAGGTTTCTGGTATTGAAATGTGCATTTAAAGACTTGTGTTATGAACTTGAACACTAAATCACTCTTACCATCCAAATAATGTTAAATTATGTGCGATATCTTAAATACTTTGAACTTGACCTAAAGAAATAAAAAAAAGAAAGAAAAAACTCAACCATATTACAAACTCTTTTTCATAACAATCTTCAAAGATCAACTTACTTAAAAATGAATACCAAACAAAATAATTCTTTATAGGTAATTAAATAAAATCTTTTAATTTATTGTATTTTATATTCCAAAGTGAAACTTTATTTTTAATTTTCTTTTATTGACCTTTTTGTGTTCAGTTTGAAATCTTGTTGCTTGTTTAGGATTTAAAAAATGAGGATTTCATTTAAAAATTGAAAGGCTCTAGCTTGATCATTTGCAGTTATAAATAATATATTCTTGATTTTATGTATATTTAATTTTAATTAATTTCAAGAGTACATGCTAATTATGAATATTTTATACATGTGCAATTTTTTTTTTCAATTGAATTACACAAGTGATTTGAATGTGGTTAGTTAAAATGAATGAATTAATTATTATCATTTTTTTTTTATGTATTTTGGCAGATGTATGGGAATAAGTTGCTAAGGAATGATTAGACTATAAGTGGTTTTAATGAGTAAAATGAACTACAATTCAACTTTTGGTGCTGGGCAAGATGGTGGCGTTAGGCAAGAAAGGCGTTAAAGGAATTAAGGTAAAAGTGAAGTTTTCTATTAAGTTTTAATGGCAAGAATGTTTTGTTACTCTCATTTTAAAACATAGATTTTTAAGTGTACATTTTAATACTATAAGTTTTTAAATGCACTCACCATAAATCGTAGGTAGATTAAGTGCAATTTTCCCTTAAAAAAATTTAAAATCATTATAAATGAGTAGGATTTGACTAAAAATCAAACTTATTTAATTTTAAATCACTTGAGTTTTGATTACTAAATCAAAAAGTTGAAAAATTAATGAATAAGTTGTCTATAACTGAAAAATTCAACCCCAAAGCCTTTTGTATAAAATTTTTCAATGATTTTTAGATTTTTAAAAGATTTTCTA
>BPVZ01000202.1:233987-244660 GCA_020521535.1 Rubroshorea leprosula | reverse complement strand
CTTAATACTACCTAAGTTTATTTATTTTGTAGGACTCACAACTAAAAATTAAGGACAATGATATAGATACAATTTGTTTACATAATTTTTTTATATAATTTTTATATGTTATTAAATTAATAGATGTATTTAATGTTACAGCTCTAAAATAAATAAAAAAAGGTTAATAATTTAAATGACACATAATATTATACAAAAATATGGTACAAAAATGTTTCTAAATTATTTTTCAAAAATTAAATTTTTATAGTACTCAAAATTAATTTTTAATTTTAATTTTATGTGATATTTATATGGCTTATTATAAAAAATTAGATTATTATTTTTGAAACTATAACAAACAAAATATCTCAATTAATTAAATAAAAGAGGGAAAAATGGAAAAAGAAAGGGAGGATGGAGAAAGAAGATAAGGGTATTATCAGGTTCACAAATTCATCGTCATTTTTGAAATAAATAAAAAAAAAAGATTAAGTTATTTAATTAATAAAATAAAAGTTAAAATTTCACAGAATAATTAATTAATGTTTAATAAAATCATTTACAAATGAATTAGTAATTTAATACAGTTAAAAATTTAATTTTTAATTAATTAGTCATCGGTCCTAAAAAATAAGTTTAAAGAACATTTTGAAGTTATTGAAAGATAAAATAAAAAAGAGAGGGATAAGTTTAGTTATTTAACCAATTAGAGTTAGTAGTATTAATGAAAACCTAATGGCTTCGGCCCAATTGGAACTACTTCGAGAATTTCAATGACTTAATTACCTTATTTGAGCACAATAGAATTTTGAAATCTTAGTTATGGATTGGGTAAATTCTCAATTTGGTCTCTCAATTATTGTATAAACATTAAGTTGGTTACCAAACTAAAAAGTCCTTGATTTGGTTTCTAAAATTTCTAAATTTAACCTTAAGTTGATATTTTTGTTAAAAAATAGTTAATTTATTCATTCCTTAATAGCAGAAAATCATTATTTAATAGCCAATTATCATGCTAATAACAAAGATATGTCAGTTATTTTTGTACAAAAAGATCAATTTGAGGCTAAATTTAGAAACTTTATGGATCAAATCACAAATTTTTTTAATTTAGGGATTAACTTAGGGTCCATATAATAGTTGAAGAACCTAATTGAAGGTTTCGACCTTATGGATTTAGTGGAAGTTTGGGATCTTATTTAACATTTAAGCCATTAATATTACGAAGGTATTTTGTAAAGTTTAAATAGTATTTACTTTTAAAAAATGCTTCTCTCACAAATTTAAATATTTATTAAAGAAAAAAAAATTAAATTTAGCTTTTAAAGTGATTTTTAAGTAAATTTTAAAAAAAAATTACACATCTAAATATTTCTCAAAACTTGTTTAAAAATTATTTTAAAAACTAATTTTTGAATTTCTTTTCAATAAAATCTTAAATTTGTAAAAAAAATTATTGTTTAAAACAAGTGCTTATTAATTTTTACCAAATACTCTCAATCAATGAACCACATCCACCAGGTTTACAATTGTAATGGTAATTGTTCTCCTAGACTTCATTTGTTTTTGTTGGGGTTTTTGTTTTTAAGGAGAAAAGAGTGTAAGAAGAGACTTATAGGACAAATAGAGACACCCGGAGTTCCATTTTTTAAGGCGGTGAAAAACCCCTTTTTCTTCATTGATGAAGTTCTCTCTTTTGGTGAGGTGCAACTCAATTTCTTCATTCATTATCTTCTGTCATTATATAGCAGAGATCTTATTAGTCCCTATACTATTTATTTTTGTTCATTATCATCCCTGTACACCAGAATAGTTCATTGTCGTCCCTTTACTGTTGTCATCCCTCTGCTTTGGAAAAGCATTATAGTGTCGTCCTTCGATTGACACCGTTACAAACAATAGTGTAACGGCGGTCATTTGACAGTTTACTGTGAACCTTTTTATTAAAATAACACATTTTCAATTCCAATTTTTAATGGGAGGGACCCATGCTCATGTCACATCAACCCTAATAACTATTCCGTCTACCTTCTCCCCTTGTTCTCTCGTGCAGCAAATCCTCAAATCTGTAAAATCAGTTTTTCTCTACACAGCAAAATGTTATTCTCCTTTTTTTCATTTTTCATTTTTTTTTTCACTTTTTTATGCCACATATCCAGTTTAAGCATATTCAACCAACAAAAGACCTTATTATTAATTAAAGATTATTATTATTGCACTATCAGCTCTAGGTGAATTGAGAACGTGCATCAAATACTTTGTTTTGTATTAAAGTTGAAGTTTTTATATAAAGACAATTATAATATTTCTCTTTTTCTTAAAATTTTCTTTCGTTCAAAAGATTTTTATTGTTAATTAAAGATTTTTAAAATTTATGTTTTATAGTATATGTTCAAAATATAATTAATATATTTTTTACTCATTAAATCATAGAGAAAATAAAAAATTGATGATAATTTTAGTACTAATGTTATGTGTATTATTTAATTAGTTAGTTATTAAAATTAAACTAAACTTTTTTATATAATTTAATAATTAAAAATTATATTAATTACACTTTTAACTTATTGTACATATTAAAAAACTTTTAATAAAAAAGATTCAAACTTCTAGACAGTTTGAGCTCAAAAAAGATAGAAGAAATCAATGGCAAGGAAAAAAGAATAAGACTGATTATCGTTGCCTGCAGAGAACAAAGGTTGCATATTTTTGTTTTTTTATTTTTTTATTTTTATGTTGTATTATAAAGATGAAAATCTCATTTTAAAAAAATTTGTTTAATCTTTCTACTTAAAAAAAAAACTCATTTTTAGTCTTTCAAATTTAATATCTAACCTTTTTTAATCTCTTTTTTATTTTTTACACATGTGATGTATTAAATGAAAAAAATTACAAAGTAAAGAAACAAAAAATGGACGTTAAAAAAAATCTTTTTTAGTCCTTATATTCTGAAATTTTAATTATCTAATATGTCATTTGTGAAAAAAGATAATAGGAAAACTAAAAAATTAAATAATAAACTTAAAATTAAAAAGAGAATTTTTTTTTTTAGTAAAAAGACTAAAAAGAGGCATTTTATTAAATTAAAGAATTAAAATAAAATTTTAACCTACAATAAAAATAATTTTTACTCATTCTTTTAACCCATCTCACCCAAGGTTGCATCCATTAATTACAATAGTAGATATTTGATTATATTTACTATTTAGACACTACTCATGCACATGAAAGAGTTCTGCAGTTTTTATCAGTTAAACAGTAAAACCAAATTACAACAAAAACAACCTTTCCTTTACACTTTAATATTCTGGATTTGGCTCCTAAACCATCCTCATCCATCACAATGATCTTTTCCAGATTATAACATATGTTTTCTTCCAAGCATCACTGTAGTTCTGCAAATTAATATTTTCACATTTCAACTCAAAACCTTAATAAATAGAATTTTTTTCTTTACACTAAGATACCCAATCCTTTGCTCTCTTTTTTTTTTTTTTTTTTGAGTTCTTCATTGTACTAAATGAAATCATAATGTATACAAGTATAAGTAATATACTTTTTAACCATTAAGTTATATAAAAAATAAAATTACTTTAATTTTAACAATTAATTAATTAAATTAATACATGTAATATTAATATTGAAATTAATATTAATTTTTTTATTTTTATATGATTTAATAACTAAAAAATATATTAATTATATCATTAATATATGTCATAAATACGCAATTAAAAAATTCTTTAATTAATAATAATTAAGGTCTCTTGCTGATTGAATATGCTTAAATTGCATACATGGCATAAAAAAGCGTGCCAAAAAAAGGCATAACATTTGCTACGTAAAAGGTTTTGCGTATGTGAGGATTAGGCTGCACGAGGGAACAAGAGGAGAAAGCAGAGGGAATGGAAATTCGGGCGGCCTGAACATTGGCCCCTCCCACTAAAAATTCATTTTTTTTATTTTAAAATTGAAATTAAAAATGATTATTTTAATAAAAAATTTCACACTTAACTGTCGAATGACCGACGTTACTCTAATGTTGGTAACGGTGAAGGAAGACAACATACTGCTTTTCCGAAGTAAAGGGACGACAACTACATACTTTTGAAGAGTAGAGGGACGACAATAAATTAAATTGGTGTACAAGGATGACAATGAACGAAAATGCACAGTACAAGAACTATAATTGACTTTAACCCATTCATAATAATTCCTACCTAACCCAATAACACCCACCTAACACATTAACTATGACGTAGAAGTTTGCTACCATTTCTTGCAGTCCATTTTGCTGTTCCTACGCTGTCAGTGTGGCTCTCATTTGCTTTTGCTGCCCACTGCTGCAACTTTGATATCACAACTTCAACAGTTTTCACGAGCCCCTCCAATCCATCAACCCATTGTTATCGCCACCACTGTTACTCAGCAAATTCTTCTCTCTACCATTCCCCACGCAGATTCTCTCAAGAATAGAACCGTTGCGTTGCCTGAGCAATACGCCCCACCAACCCTGGAACAAACAGAAGAAATATGGAAAAACCCCACTCAGGTGACGGACTGTGGAGAGACATGTTGAAGGCTTTTTTTTTTTTTTGAATTTGAATTTGAAGTTTTTTAATTTGTTTTGTGTATGGTGAAACAGCCTAAGATGGAAATAGTTTCTCCCAGCACGGTTATGAAATAGCCTAACATGGAAGGTGATTCGGGGGATGGTTGGTATGCGTTCTCCAATATGCAGAAATCCCCGACCGTGCAACTAGGTTTGATTTAATCCACAGTTTATTTATTCTCCGGTCCCCTAGGCAATAGTTATTGAGTAATATTTAGTAGTTAGTAGTATATTACGAGTACTTTTTTTGTTGCAGTAAAATAGAGAAATTTATTTTTATTTTAATTATAAATGTCAAGTAACATTAATTTTTAATTAATTTATTTTAAATTAAAAATTCAAACTCCATATATCAATTTAAAATTCAACTTTTTTTTTTAAAAAAAGACACAATTATTACTTAATAATTATTGTTTATCTTGTACCCTAGACAAACAATTCAATTTTCATTGCCCCACAATTTTGGGAAATTTTAACATTTTCGTTTTGCTAACCAAACAGGAAAAGTTATTTTCAATTAAAAAATTTATAGAATATTTCAAATAACAGAAAATAATTTTTTTAAAAATAATTTTTATAAAAAAATATCTTCCAACGTGTAGCTATTTTCCACCAACCAAACGCACCCTTGTATTTTCTACCTTTTTTAATTGCAATATCTCCATCACTTTCAGCTTTGACTTGTTGAAAAGAAAAGTTATAGCTAACAGCGACAAAGCCAGAAATTAATTTTAAGGGTGAAGTGTTATTAGAAATGCAAACGCTAAAACAAATTTTTTAACTTGTTAATAAGATTAATTAAAACTTAAATATATAAAAACTAAAATTTTAAGGGCATTAAATGTAGAAAATCTAGTTAAAATTTATGCATAATTAAATTTCAATTATAAACACAACTTCTATTATAAAATATTACTTAATATATTTTAAAAAGCAAAACTAAATATTTAAAAAAATTGATATATCAGTTCTAAATCAATTTTATTTTATTACTTAGTATAAATTATCATTAACTAAATATTTATTACAATTACATATATGTCAAATAAATAAAAATATTTTCATACATCTATTATACTTATCAAGTGGTTAATGATTGTTTGTACAATAAAACTTAAGGTGGCTAGGGGTTTTTAAGCCCATGACCATGAGTAACACATTTTGAGAGAGAACCACGTATTCCCCTTTTGAAGTAGAAATGATAATACATTCTAGTGTGCTGGATCATATTAACATATAGTCCGCAGATGAGCTGCTGCCACATGCCAAATCAGGAATTAAATGATCAGTCACTCTTTTTTCGATTTTCATTTTTACTCTTTTTTTTTTTTTTTTTTTTTGCAGATACCTTGTCAGATAAGTTCGAGTTATTGCTCTCAGCGTTGGAAACTTCTTTATGTGGATTGCAGAATTCAACAGAGCAAATTCGGAAAGAGCTAATTATGTGGTGGGATTTTTTGTTTAAAACGAGAGCTTTACTTGAAGATGCTAAGAATCGAGTAGAACACGATTTCTTGGTGAAGTTATGGGTTACCGATATGGTGGAAGTGCTTAATGATATGGAGGATATATTAGATGAGATAATGGATGCCAGTTTATCCGGGCTAACTGCAGAAGTCCAATCCTGTGCGAACAAGACATGGAAACTCATCCTTTATTTGTTTAACAAGGTTTCAAGATTTATCCATGGCCGAAATAAAGGGATGACTTCCAAGCTGAAGGATATAGCTGCTAGATTAAACAATATTCTTATGAGAACAGAGCCGTTGGGCCTCCAAAACAGATTGAGAACTGGAGATGAGATTGGTACCATTCTACCTCTCTGTTTGAATTTGCTACAGTATTTTTCCACGTTTCTTAAAGCATTTACAATAGGAGGGTTACATCATGAAAATTTATATTATTTATTTAATCTATAAAAAATTGTTTTTAGAGAGATTCTCATCTCTCATTCGTGGAATCAATAAAAACTCTTCAAAAGTTACACAACCAAAAAAATGTCTTAACAATAATATAAAAATTATTGCAATAATAAAACTTTTCTTAGAATACTTAAATAATTACCCATTGGATTTTAAAAACATTTTCAATAAATACCCAATAGATATTTTAAAAAATACCCAGCAATAAGCTTTTAAAAAAAAACTTATTAAAAAATAATTGAAATTTAACATATATTAAATATTACAATCCAATATTAATAAGATTTAATTTTTTATTAATTTTATTCTCACTTTCTTATTATAGGACTTAACTTGATCTTTCTTTAATATGTTTGTAATTACTATACAAATTAGAGTTACAATTATAAAAATCAACATACAAAGTAATATATATATATATATATATAGTTATTACTTTTTTGCCTTACTTCCTATATATTAAAAAAAATTATTTGAAAACTATATCATTTTAATAAGTTCTCATAGAAAAAAATAAAATATCTTATTTTTAAAACATAAATCAAAATGTTTTTATTTTCCCTTTTTTGTGGTGTTTTATTTAAATGACATAATCTTAAAGTGATTTTCTTCTTAATCTTTGAAAGTAAGGTAAATAAATACTAACAAAATCAATATCTAAATAACAATTAAAATTTTTTTATTAATTGAAATTATTTAACAAGAATTTGTGTAAAAAAAATTTAATTATCATTCATATTATAATATATACGAGGTTTTTGATATAACGGTTTGAAATTAACAATTAAGAGTGTTTAATTATTAATAATAACAATTATCAATTATTAGGTAAAATGAAACTGTTAATTATTACTTTCAAACCATTATACTAAATGACCCCATAAAAGTACCAATGATACTATAATTATAATGTCATATAGAATTATAAGGTCATATAAAATTATAAGTTTACAATCATGAGGTGGTCTTAAATGAGTATGATGCAATATTAAATAGTCGATATATATAATATAATGAGTGAATCTTTTAAAATGAACTAATTATATAACTATACATCATATTATACACTTATGGTCTATAATATTATAATTATCAAATTTTCCTAAAAAAATATCAATACCTAAAATAAAGCGTAAAAGTTAAAGTAAACAACTAACTTTAATGGATGTAGAGTAGGATACAAATACTCACGTTTACCTAATTTTCATGACTCACGCCCTGTAATTTCCTGTACACCCTTTTAACAAACTACTCACTCTCCTTCCCGATACAAACACCTGGAACTAGTTTACAGCTTACACAACGCTATTGCCTTATTACGACCATTATTGGCTTGACAGAGCAAAAGAATCTTGAAAGGAAGCAATTTGACATGCTTAACGCTATTTACAAAGGGAACCTTCGGAAAGTAAGAGGCTACTTTCAAAATAATCCTGATGCAATATCTACAAAATTTGAAAATGGGGAAACTGCTCTTCACGTTGCAATTACTGCTGGTCAGCTAAGGATTGCGAAGGAATTGATCACTAGTACTCGTATGGCAAACTCACACCACTTGAAGATACAAGATAAGAGTGGCTACACAGCCCTTTCCTTTGCTGCTCGTGGTGGAATGATGGAAATTGCTAAATGCTTGATTGAAAAGAACAGGGACTTACTTACTATCCCAGATGCCAACAAAACGATCCCAGTTCAATTGGCTTGCAGAGCAGGCATTGAGGACATGACTCGCTACCTCTACTGTAATACCCCGCTAGAATTTCTAGATGGAGGCTATGGTTTCGACCTCCTTGAAGAGTGTATAACTAAGAAAATGTTTGGTAAGAGCTCTAACATTCATCTTGTCTTTCTATAATTTTGTTATTTCATTTTTCTCTAACTAACTTAATTTGATATATATCAGATATTGCAATCCAACTCCTCCGCCACTTTCCAAAGTTTGCAATATATGGATTCTTTAAGGATGGTGGTGGTGCTTCCTTTCCGATCGTTCAAACTCTTGCTCAAACACCACCCCCATTCTTTAGAGGAAATCAGCTAGCATTATGGAGACGATGGGCGTATAATTGTCAGTATCACTTATCTTTATCTCTTTAATTTTTAACATAATATCTCTTTTAATATAGTTGGCTAAAAAATAGAGTATCTTGGCAGCTAGGCCACTGGTTTCAATTCTTCCTGAATTCCTTGGTAAGCAATAATGTCCACTCAATGAGTCTTTTTTCTTCCTTTTTTCTTTTCCTAATTAGTTTTTGTTCTGGATTCTTAGTAGTAAAAATGAAGCCTTTTTTTTTTCCCAACAGCGAAGCAAATATATGAATTAAAGTTGATGGATGAAAATGCTCATGCGGTTATACAATTTATATGTCGGCGATTATCAAGTTTGAATGAGGAACAATTTTTGCAAAGTGGAGCAGTAGAAGCAGCCTTTCAAGCTATCAAGAATGGCATCCCTGAGATTGTAATTGAAATTACAAAAGTTAATACAAATATATTATGGAACTGTACTGATAATGAAGGAACGAACTTGTATGAATGTGCTATAGCAAATCGCCAAGAGGAAGTGGCACGATTTCTTTATGGATTTAGTGCAGGAATTGATAAAAATAAAGTTTTTACCACTGCTCGACATGGAAACAAATTATTACATTTAGCAGCGAAGTTAGCTCCTCGTTCTCACCTTAACTGCATCTCCGGTGCAGCTTTGCAGTTCCAAAGTGAGCTGCGCTGGTTCAAGGTAGGCCTCTCATAATTTTATATATTTTCCAATTAAGCCAATGAGATATCTTATTATATAATTTCTTCTTTTATTTCCTTAATACTAGGAATTGAACATCAAATTATTTTCATGAAAATACAATTCTCATCCTTAAAACATATATATCTTGTTTGCAGAGGAAAAAAATATATCATTTGTTAACCATGTGCTTTCAAATTATTTATATGATGTCACATTTTAATCTTAGATCATGTAGCTCCATAAATTCTGTACTAATTAATAATTAATTAGTTTCTCACTTAACATCTATAATATTTTGAAACAAATGTAGGCAGTGGAAGGCATTGTTCCAGAGTTGTTAAAACAACAAGTAAATGATGATTATAAAACTCCTTCTGAAGTGTTTTCTAAGGAACACAAGCAGTTGCTAGAAGAAGCGGAAGAATGGATGAAGAAAACAGCAGAATCTTCTACAGTCGTAGGTGCTCTAATCATTACAATTATGTTTGCTGTGGCTTTTACTGTTCCAGGTGGGAATGATCAAAATACAGGCTTCCCAATATTTTTGAACAAAACAGCAGACTCTTCTACAGTATCATCTCCAACCGTGCCGTTTATCGTATTTGTAGCATCAGATGCAATTTCTCTTTTTGCTGCATCTAGTTCGGTGCTAATGTTTTTGGGGATTCTTACTTCACGTTATGCTGATAAAGATTTCCTTAAATCCTTACCCGTGAAGTTGATTTTTGGCATTTCTTTACTCTTCATCTCTATTGCAGCAATGATGGTAGCATTTTGTGTTGCTCTTTTCATTATGCTACAAGGTCGATTATGGATAATCATACCAGTAACTTTGTCTGCTAGTGCCCCAATCATTATCTTTGGACTGTTGCAGATTCCTTTTCTCCTTGAGCTTTATAATTCCACTTTTAGACGAGGCATCTTTGATGGAAACAGAACAACAGCTTAGGAAAAGGAAGAGATGGTATCACTCCAACAACAGTTCTGGCTCTCTAAACTTGATCCCAATCGAAAGAGGCTTTAGCTCCAATAACTCAAAGATAGATGTTCTGTCATTTTAAGTATAGTAATTAGACGAGTGTGCTCTATATGTATTGTAACTGCAAGAAACATTTGGTGGGTATGTATTCTTTGAAGATTTCATGTACTTTTTTAAGTGCCAAACTCTTTCAGCAATCAAAGATTTATGTGAATGTTTCATATAGAGTGCTCCAAATGTCCTATCATAATATCTGAGACACAGTTAGAGCGGAGAATTGCTAGATTGCATTTGTGCAACATGAGGACATGAACCATGTCATGTTGCAGGACCTGGTCCGGGAGCCCGTTTGGGTTTTTATGGTCAGCTTTCTCCCAATGCTTCAAAATCTTTCATAAGCTTCTGAACACACTAAAGGGGTGACTCAAAGCATCAAAA
>BPVZ01000202.1:82063-94652 GCA_020521535.1 Rubroshorea leprosula | reverse complement strand
TTGGTTTCTTTCTTTTCTCTCTCTTCGTTTTTTTTTTCTCATTTGCATGGTTTTTTTTATTATTATTATTATCATGGTGTTTTTAAATCAGTTTTTACAAACTAAAAATTTTAATAATACACCCCATATCAATTTAGTTGTATTTAATAAAATTAATTTTTTAAAAATTTATCATGACTTTTTAAATGAAAAATATAATTATTTTTAATTAATGTAAATAAATCTTAACCATTAAAAAAAAGATGAATAATTAAAATTTTATATAAGTGTAATGTGTAAAATTTATGTATCAGTATATTCCTACTCATATATTTAAATTTAATAAATAAATATATAATATAAATTTTAATTTTAAACCAAATACTCACAAGTAACTCAAATAATTATGGAAATTCAAGCTCAAACTTGTTTTTCAATCGAGCTCAATATTAACCTTAAGTTCAATTCATTTACCAAATGAATGGATTTCGGATTAAGCTTAAAATAACTTATAAGTCACTCATAAATTACTCTCCTCGTTAACAACCATAGTCTTGACCCTAAAATGGTAAATCAAAAGTTATCTTTCATTATCATCTTCTATTCTCTATTTTCGACCTTCAGCGTTCTCAATTACTGAAATTTCTCGGCTAAATTACTTGGCTCATTAGCATTTCTCTCTTATTGTTGATTGAGATTCAATAAATAACAGGTCACAACGAAGTAAAATTTTAAGAATCTCACAGTTACATGATTAATCTGTTTTTAAAATGGACCGGGGAGATCAGAACCTGGAAGAGAAGGAAGAGAAGAGCTACCCTTTTATCCTGGTAACACAGTTTCAATAACCCAAATCACTTATCTTGAGCCATGTACTATTGCATGGTTCCTAAGTCAATGGTTTGGAAAAACCGGCGCCCATTTGGGTTTTGATGCCCATCTTTCTCCCCATCTTACTGTTTATTCCTGCATTCTAATGCTTCAAAATCTTTCACATGCTTCCAAACACATTCAAGGAATGGCTCAAAGCATCAAAAAGTAAATTGATATCACTTCACTTGGAAACTTGAAGAAAATGAGGAACACTGGGCATAGCTCAGTTGCACCATATTATTTTCATACTCGACCAGGGTCATTGGCTTTACCCAGCATAGGGGCCAGCCCTGCAGCTAGTGCCATGGAACATCCAGAGCATCTTACTAGAAAGCAACTAGTAACTAGTTTGCTTGCTTATGATTAGACAATCATCATTCAAGGCAGACAACAAATACTACTGTACTATCATTACAATGAAAGTCTTACCTGTCCAAATCAACATTTACACCATCTTAGCCTGGAGGCCAGTTCATTTGGCAGCCACCAAGGAGGTGGATGTGAATGTGATAAACAGATTGACCTGCAATGGAACATTCCTACATCAATAAAAGTTCTAAAACATACACAACACATATTTAAGCATGTAAAATGGAGAGAGAAGAAACTGTATATACATCCTTGTGGGCCATCATTAATCACAACCCTGAAGCCATCTTCTAGTCCTTCCTGCTTGGGTACCAGCTTAGCAGCGTAAAGAAGGCAGCCAAGAATCTCAAAGTGCCTTTCCTCAGCCTACAGATATAAGAACAGAAATTCCCAATGACAATTGTACAAATTCCTTCAATTATCTTTTGGCATGGAAAAGAGCACGGTATCCTATATGCAACAATAAAAATATTCTAATATGGAAATGGGACACAAAACCAACAATTGACAATGCGCAGTTAAAAGTGCTTTTATCAAGGTCTTACACTTCTGATTTTGGCAAACACTTTAGTGAAGGATGGAATGCAGAGAAAGCACCTAGTGTATTTGCATCAAAGCACCACAAACAAGAACCATTTTACAAGCATGTTTACCACTCTTTTAGGGCAAATGTTAGAACAGGTCAGGCAGATTAGCAGACAAAATCAAGCAGGTATCTTCTAAAACAGGTCTATGTTTGAAAGGGGTTAGATTTTTAAAATGGTCAAATCCCTACCAAGATATAAAAGAGGGTGTTCACAAATCATGCAAAAGCTAGCTGATGCAAGATATCTTCAAGTGGATGCCATACCAAATTACAAAGAAACAAAGGAACATTCATGCTCTATTGAGTTACATTTCATAGATGGCATGGTAATATATTAAAGAGAAAGAGTTGCACTACAAGGCCCATGACTTCCCCCAAATTAGGGTAAAAAATTATTGTCTTACCTTTGACAGTCCAGTCAAGCCATCCCTTTGGGAATAATTAGAATATGAGTGGGAGCTTGAGGAGCTATGTCCCTAAAGGCTAACACCTGGAAAAGCAAATAGAAGAAGGCACAAACAAATTATAAAACCAAAAGTAATGGATGAACTACCCTATGCAACGATATATATTAACTGGAAACTATAGTATACTCAAAGCCATTTTCAAAATGAAAATATAGAAGCAAAACTAGTAATTCATCTACACAGATAATCAGAACAATGCGTCTATTATATGATTCAAGAAAACAACACTAGTTGTTCAATCCAACCCAAAAATACTTTTTGCAAAAAATTGGATATGCTATTAAAAAACTTGAACTAAATACAATTCATGTAGTTGTTTGCACCCAATAACTAAAAGTAAAACCAAACCACCTTAGTTCACCTCTAAACAAGAATTGAGCAAAAGCATCCAAATTTTGTAGCCAAGGCTGTGTCTTTAGCTACCCTACTAGACTACCGACTACATCCACCCAAACCTTAATCAATCCAAAACATTACAAATAGAAATTTCACCATGTCCCAACAGATAAAAAGGATTAGCAGTACCTTATCATCCTCATAAACTACATTTGCTGGAATCTCTTTCTTGATGATTTTGTCAAAGCTGCAAGTAATGCATTTAGAAAATTTATAAAAATGGATGGAAAACTATTTTTACCAAATCCTAAAGGACAATTCAATTCTAGTAACACCTAAATTACTGAAACAATCCATGAATATGTTTGGACATAAGAAAAAGGAAAAGGGTTCCGATATCATGAATCAAGCTGACATTTTTTCTATAATTTCTAAGAAAAGTTGTTTCCGTTCTTTTCCATTTTCCGTCGAGTCAAACACAGCGCATGCGTTTCATCTGTGTGCCTTTCAAAAATAGAATCGAAAGAAAAAAGGCAGAAATTTGAGAATCGGAGAGAAGAAACATACATGGTCGGAGCATCGGAGGGGGCAGCCGCAAGAGCAGCTTCTTTCTCAGAAGCCATGGCGGAAGATGAAGAATCCGGAGACAAATGGGATCGCAGCGCGGTGAGTCTGCTGCTAACTGGACCTTCTATATTTTCCTTATTACTCATTCCGAGCCCTAACCCTAACCAGATTCTTTTATCTAAAAAGTGCCCCACATTTGCAGCTGCATCATGTTGTGATATATTAATTATTAAATAAAAATTACCTTCTTAAAGTTAGGTTTTTTTTTTTATTTAATAATTTTATTTAATAATTTAATATAATTTAGATGCTAAAGTAAATGAATTGATCTCTTAAAGTTGGTTTTTTTAATTAATAATTATTATTTTATAATTTAATATAATATAAACAGTAAAAAGAGCTATATTCTCTTATTTTTCCTTCCACTTTATCTGTTTTTCTTTTTTTCCTTTTTACTTTATTTGCTTTTTATGAAATAAGTATTTTGCAATTTCAAAAGTAAAATATTAATTAATTATTGAATTAAAAGAGCCATAATATCGGAAAAAATTTTGCCTAATGACTGGTTTTTAACAAGATACAAACTCTCTTTTTATAATGTCATCTTTCTAGTCTGTAGAGAATTGGGCGTGGGCTGATTTAGTTCTTAAAGATGATATTGCATCATTTCAATTCACATGTCCTTGTCAATAAAGAAAAATGATACTACTATAACTACAATATTATGTAAAATTATAAATTTACAATTATACTATAATATTAAATAAATAAATGTAAACAATATCACAAGTGAACTTTTGAATGAAAAGAACGAATTATATAATGATATATTATATTGTAAATTTATAATATTACGTAGTATTATAATTATAGTGTTTTTGATTAAAAAATTCAAAATTATACCCTTAAAGTAACATTTTGGGAGATTTAAATTCTATCTATTTAAAAGTTTTTATTGGTACATTAGATGATTGAGCTATATGATAAAAAAAATAGTCATTCTTTTCCCACAAACTCTCTCTATTTGCTTTAATGATTCAAATATATGATCTCTAATTTAAAGTTTCAAACTCAATACCACTTGAGACTCTTGAGACTTATCCATTTAAAGTTTGTAAACATATTTTAAACACCTAGCTCTCAACATCCCTACACTGTCTTTGTCCTTGTTTGAAAACAAAATAAATTAATAGAAAATTTATTACCTAATTTACTTTCTTAATTTCCAATAAATATAAGTATAAATAAATCATATTTTAAACACCTAGCTCTCAACATCCCCACATTGTCTTTGTCCTTGTTTGAAAACAAAATAAATTAATAGATAACTTATTACCTAATTTACTTTCTTAATTTCTAATAAATATAAGGAATAAATATAAAGGAAAATAAGATAATGTAATTCCAAAAACAAGCGGGTGTTAGACGTGGAATATCAAAGTGGAGTTCGCAAGATCGGCGTAGAGAATGCAAACGCAAGCAGATAATGGCGAACCCTAGAAGGAATTCATACTCGAACGAGAAACCATTTAAGTCTCAAACCTCGTCTTCACTCTCACTCTTACCCATTTCTTGAAGATGCCTTAGGCCTTCCTTTTCTTGCTCTTGAGGCTTCTTTTGCTGACATGGGTCTTCCTCAAATTGCAGCCATCTTCTCTTTCTCATGGTTTCCTAAGAACCCATGAGAAATGGAGCCAAGATAATGATCTTAAGGTTAATCATGTTAGATTCAAAGCTGGGTTCCCTTCTTCCATTACCAAGGGCAAGCATGGGTGGTTGCTTAATCTCATAACTCTTGCGCTTAATTCTGGTGTTAAAAGTTCATATTTGTCTTTGTGCCTTTCATTTGTATGTATAAAATTTGTGTGGCCAGTTCTTCAATGCCTCAATATCCTTCCTCTATGTATATGCTGTGATTTTATTCAAAATATGTGCTTTTGGTTCTTATTGTCTTCAAATGCCTAAGGGTGGAATCTCTTTAACCATTATGATAATTTTTATATGCATTGGATTCTTTTAAGGCGGTTGTAGTGATTAGAGAAACCGGGAATTAGAATCTCTAATCCTGAGGTTGAATTGAGCTAGTTTAGTTGCTTTGGATTTGTGAAAGAAATAAGGGATCATACTTGCAAAAACATGCTTGTTGGCGCTGAGATTTATTTAGATTGCCTTCGAATTATAGGAAATTTAAATGTGTAAGATTGGATTGTGATGTTTATTTAATTGGTTATATAACCATGTGTACTCTTGTATGAATAAAGTTGGCCTTTTAACTTGGTTGGTTTGCATGGTCATAATGATTTGTGAGGCTTGATTTTTTGGGGAAGAATGGCTTGAATTGCCGTTAGGCTTCATCTGATTGAATGGTTTAGCCTTTGGGTACTGGAATTTGCAATTAGCAACCCTTGATATTGAAAGTTTAGGATTCTACTATGAAAGGAATATAGCCTTTTAAAATATAGCTTTTTTCTCTATAACTTATAACTGTGCTCTCTTTGAGTGGAGGTTGGAACCTTCATTCTTCGATATTAAACTTTAGGCAATATATATTCCTTTTTCATTTTGGGTCTTTGACTGTGCTTTTTAGTCCCTTAGTCATTTTTCTCCTCTTGAAGAAGATTGCATTCTCCTGCAGGTGGTGCTATGTCTTGGACATCAGTACATCTTAGTGAAATTCGACGTGGTGGTGTGAGAGGAAACCACAGACACTATACTTATAATGAGACATTCGTCATTTGGCGAGCTAAAACAAAATTCAAGGTATGCTTCCTTCTCATTAATGTAAAGTTTTTCTCTTGAGATATCTGGTATGGTTTGGTCTTCTTATTCGTCATTTCCATCTAGTGAATTGAAAATAATCCATACGTTACTTCTTCATTTAATGGTAGATCTAATTGGGCAATGCATGATTAACAAGAATGATGGCATTATTTCCAATACATAATTTTCTTTTCCCGTCAAATTTGCTTTCAAAATTTTCTTTTGGATTTAGAGATTGCAATAGTTAGCTGTACAACTATTGCTATCAGGTTAATTTATTTCTATTATAAAAATTTGTTTAACTTTACTTGTAAGTAATAAAGGTAAAACTTTTACTAATCAAAGCATTAAGAATCAGAGAAATTCAACTTTTCATTGGGTCCCAATTACCTTTCCATTTCGTTAAATTTATTTAACTTTGTGCATACATGCACCAATAGATATGGTGAAGTTGGTTGCTACTCTAATTGGATTCTGGTTCACTTGTACAATTCTAAAATATTACATTATGAAGACAACACAAACTTCTTTTAGGATAAAAGGAAAACAAAACTATAATGTATGTATGCGTAACATGTGAATTCTGCAGCTTTGATTTCTCTTATGCAATACTTCATCTTTTGTGCTCCATTGACTTGATATGATATGGTGGTATGGATAAAAATTGCAAAAGACATCTTATGCATTTGTATGGAGTTTTAATGATATTGGTGATAGTGTCAATTGTTAGTACACCAACCAGAAACTAGTTATTTTATGTAGTGAAAGAGGAAGACAACTTAAGTGATCAAACAAAAAAAAGCATACATGCTAGTTTAGGAATGAAAATGGCTCAAGTGTAGCTGATTACCATATTTATGTTGATCAAATCGCAGTTGGAAAACCATCAAATAGCTAATAAAAGTTATGCTGAAGTGATAATTGATCAGGATGAGGTTGCTGTTGCAGCTAGTACCAGAGGAACAGCACATGCTCTAGTAAACATTGATCCTTTTCATAGTACATTCTTTATTGGATGCCAGGATATGACAATTAACTATAACAGTCCAAGTACCAATTTCAATGTCTGGAAAGATCTTTAGGTGTCACCCTTTGATGCATGCCTCAACCTACCTTTTACAACTTCAAATCAATATCATATCACTTATTCTGCTATTGATTGTAATACTAGAGATTACAAAATCAGACATGAAGTATATACGCAATTAAAATTTTTTGATAGGCATTCAATTATCAACATCCATTCATTAAGTCATTTATTATTTGTTTATTTGTAAGCTGCTTTCTCAAAGTTTTTGGACGAGTACACAACATGAATCGCATTGGTAGTGTAACAGAAGAAGTTGATGGAATGGATCATTTTGATTATTTTCCATCTACCAATGTAATTTTCTAGACTATCTTGAAATTTTGTTGTGTATGGTACTAGTTGTTTGGATGTTAAATGACTTGGTTTTTAACTGCTCATCTTTTTTATGTTCATGTGTAAACAATCCTTGGCTTGTGCTTGATATGAATGAAGTCTCTTATTATTTAATGATTAATTCAATTGCTTCAAAGTAGCACAACATTTTGTTGTTTGTTGGAACCTTAAATAACTAATCTTTATCATGTTAAGGTGAATGAACTTTTAGCAAAATCTCATCCATAAAATTTGGAGACATGTTTGGGGATTTCTTGATTAGATCATACATATTAAAAGGAGAAAGCTTCTCATGTTGTCTATCTAATTAAAAAAAAACTAGTTTTGTTTGATAAACAAAACTGAAGTAGGTGTAACACAAAGGTCTCTTGAACAACCATGTGCACTTCTTATATATATATATATATATATGCACAACCTTATTAGAAGCCGAACCTACCATATTATGCATAAAAGGAAGCATTTCTTGTCTTGTGCTAAAGAAAGTAGAACCAATTTCCCCATACTTGAAAGGCAAACTAAACCTGACAGGGCAGTTACTTAAACCATTTCTCAAGTCATCTCCTTGCTCACTTATAAGTACAAAAGATCTGAAAGGTATGACCTCAGAATCTAAGTTTTGATTTTGAAGAATTGGAGAGGGTAAGAAGAGACTGATTGTTCTGGTGAGCTGCAATTACCCCAACACCAAGAACAAGCTGCACGTATGCATCAATGACACGTTGGCTATGAAAGAAGTGTTGGGAATTTAGAGCACCATAATCCCACGCAAATTGAGACAACAATTTAACATATTCAACTTGTATACCTCTCAACAAGTCTACGTCAATTGGAAAGAGAGAAATAAATCCACTATTAAAAAAAAAGTACAATAATTTAGAAGCTTTTTCACTCAAGAAGATCTCAACACCATAGCTTCAATATATAGAAGCTCCCAACACCATAGCTTTCATATATAGAAACTCCCAAATTCTCTCTAATACTCTCTTAATCTACGCAAGGATTATCTCACAATTTCTCTTTTTCTTTTCTTTCACAAGAGCCTTTACTTTCACTCATTCTTGCTTGCTCTCACTTTTAGTTACCCATTGCCTTTGCATGCAAGGGTATTTATAGTGAACAATTCAACCATCCATGCACCATTTTTCTTTGCCTCATTACCACCTGTCTCTTTGCTCATTAAATGGGTCAACATGCAATTTGCATGATTTCAACAAAGTAAATGTTATCCCACAACTAGCTAGGTTGGCGAAGAAATTTTCCACATGGAAAGTCCACGTGTGCACATGGGGTTGGACTTTCTACCAACAATCTCCCCCTCCAACCCCTTGAGAGGAGAAACCAACCATGACTCCATACACTTCAACATTACCATAATTCAGCTCCCCCTGCTCAAGAGCACTTCATCATAGTGTCCTATTTTTTGAGAGTTTTCTCCTATTATAGCATAGGACAAACCTACACTAGGTGCACTGCAGAAATTAATTTTGGACCAAAATATGATTCAAGGGAAAATCACACCTCCTCAAACCATCATCAAACACCACTTCATTATTGCAACTCACCTTCTTCTTGATCTTATTAATTTCCTTGCCATTTACCAAGATCCCTTTAGGCTTCCACACCATCTTCCTCATGGTCTTGTTAAGCCCTCTCTCAAGATGTTGCTCAAGCACATAGATGTTGTGCTTGTTTTTCCTCCTATGCAGAACAAGTCTTCCACCTTTATAGACCTTACATCATTCTTGCTTTCCAACATACTTGTACCCTCATGTTGTCAACTCACTCAAAGCAATAATATTGCTTGAACACTTGGGCACATATCTCACATTCTTGAGAATCTGGGCTCTCTTATTGTGAACATTGAGATGAACATCTCTCATGCCTTCAATATTCACCTTCTCATCGGTAGCCATCGTTATTTTGCCGAGCTCCCCCCAAACCAAACTCATAAATTCAGAAGGATTATTGCACATGTGCATGGTTGCAGCAGAGTCCAAAATCCACCTTTGATTGTTTTGCTCCACCTCAAGATCACACTTTTCACAAGCTAATACTTCAACCAGATTTTCTTCAACAATCTTAGCCTCCCCCTTGCCTTTGGTTTCTTGACTTTTCATCAATATTTTCATATTAGAAAAGTCCTCCTTAAACTTTGAGCATTTATACTATTTGTGACTCAACTCACCACAATAGAAACATTGCCCTTCGTCATAATCCTTCTTAGGTCTAGATTTTGACCTTTCTCAATTTCCTCCACCTCCACATCCCTGGGATCTTCCTCGATCTTGCTCCATCACCAAAGCATTATTTTGATTGGCACCATCATCCTCCCCGAGAGACTTATCATTTTCCAACAACATGGTTGTGACATCTTTCATCACCAAAGTAGTATTACCCACCAACATGCTCTGCACTAAAGACTTGTAAGACTTTGGCAAGAATGCAAGTAAAAGCAAAGCTTTCTCCTCTTTTTGAAAAATATCTCCAGCATTCACTACTCGTGTCATCATCATGTTGAAATCAGATAAGTGCTTGTGAATATTTATGCCTTCTACGATCTTTAATTGATACAACTCCATCTTTAAACACAATCAATTGGTTAAAGATTTTGAAGCATATATCTCTTTAAGCTTCTTCCACATGCATATTGGAGTAATCTTTGAAAGGACGTTGTATTTCACCTCTCGAGCAAGTGCCAGCCAAATTTGACTTGCTGCCTTCTTTTGGATAATACTTCAATCACTATCTTTCACTTTAGCCAAGTTGGTCTCTTCTAAAGCTGCATCAAGTCCTTGACAAGTAAGGACATCCTTCACTATGCTTTACCATAGAGGAAAGTCATTTTTGCCATCAAATAGGTCAATTGAATACTTCATGGTGTTAGTTTGCATTTTCCCACAATGTCTAGGAGCCCTACCAATAGCTCTAATACCACTTATTGGGAATTCAGAGCACCACAATCCCATGCAAATGGAAGCAGTAAAAGAAATTGAGACAACAATTTAACGTGGTTTGACTTGTATACCTCTCAATAAATTTACATCCATGGGAAAGAGAGAAATAAATCCACTATTAAGAAAAAGAGTACAATAATTTAAAAGCTCACTCACTTAAGAAGCTCTTAACACCCTAGTTTCAATATATAGAAGCTCTCAAATTCTCCCTAATACTCTCTCTTAATCTACACAAGGATTATCTCACAATTTCTCTCTTTCTTTTCTCTCGCAAGAGCCTTTACTTTCACTCACTCTTGCTTACCTATTGTCTTTGCATGCATAGGTATTTAGAGTGAAAAATCCAACCACCCATGCGCCATTTTTCTTTGCCTCATTATCATCCGTCCATGATTTTTTTTGCTCATTAAATGGGTCAACATGTAATTTTGCATGATTTCAACAAAACAAATACTAACCCACAACTCATTAGGTTGGTGTCCATGTGGAAAGTCCATATGTTCACATGGGGTCGGACTTTCTACCAACAAAGTCCTGATGAAAAGGTTTGGGTTTGATGATGCTCATATTGAGCTCTTGGCTGATACACCAAGGTCTCTGCTTATGCCTATTGGTGCCAACATCAAGGTGATAATTGACCAGATGGTAGATAAGGCTAAAGCAGGGGATGCCCCATTTTTCCACTATGGTGGCAATGGAATCAAGATTCCTTCTATGAAACCTGGCCATCCTTTCAGACAAAACGAGGTAATTGTGCCTTGTGACTTCAATCTAATCATTGGTAAGTTCTAATTTTCTAATTTTGCATTGGTACATTTGGAAATTAACTACTTTGTTATTGCATTAGTTAGAATTCTTGAGAACTAATTCACCTAAGGTCTTATATGCAGATATTGTTTGGAGACAATTGGTTAACCTTCCACTTGAAGGCTCAAGTTTCACGATCCTTTTGGATTCATGTCACAATGAAGGCCTCATTTGTTGTATCTATGATTTTGATTATTACAAAACACATTTAAGTGATTAATTGATTTATTTAAGTGTGTAGTTAAACCTCTAAAAGATTGCAAAAGTGAACTTGGATTGCACTAAAAAGGACTAAAAAGGCTGAAAATGTGCAGAGAGCCGACTTAAGGAAATTTGCAGCCAGCTTAAGGAATTTGCAATTGGCAATGGAAAGCAAAAATGCAGAAAGCCAGCTACAGCTTTTAGAGCCGGCTCTACGGGCAAAAATTTCAAGTTCGAACTTTGGCGCGTGTGGAAAATAGATGCTAAGTCGGCTTTGACTTTGCAGCCGACTGTGAGGGCGCATTTAATGCACAACGATTAAGTTATTTGAAGATTATTTAATGTTTTTAAAGTCAAAATCCTAAAGCTGGCTTTACGTTTTGAAACCGACTTTACAAAGAAAACAAATGTGCAGGAAACCCACAAAGCCGGTTGTAGAGCCTACTCTAGAAGTGTAAGCTGGCTGTGCTGACAATTCTGCAACTTGAATTAAGTGACCTGCAGAGCATTTAATGACCCCCAACGGCTAGAAACGAATATTTTCAAGCAATGGGCTATAAATATGATTGGTAATAGATCTGGAACAAGTTTTAGAGCATTGCATTGAATATCTTTACCTACCTACTTGTGCTTTAACTTCAGTTTCAATCTTTGAGTGATCTTTGCTTGTAATTCTCTTCTTGTTCTATTAGTGTATTTTCTTAAGGGTGTGATTATTCCTCAAAGAGTGATCTATAGAGAGGATTCTTGGGGTTTATGTTGTAAAGGGGTAAGGTTTGAAAGAAATACTCATCTTCTTGTAAAAGGATTGAATGGCTCCTTTAAGCCATCCTTGTCTTTCTTAGTGGAGAATGTGGAGGAAATCCTTGGTGAGTAAAGCCAAGGTAGAGGATTAGGCTCCAAGTGGTTGGACCAAACCTCTATAAAATCATTAAGCAAGCTCTTCTTCTCTACTCTCTGTAATTTTGGTTTTGTGGTTGCAAAATGGGAGAATTTTTGAAACTCCAATTCACCCCCCCCTCTTGGAGTACATTGAGTTAACAATTGGTATCAGAGTTTGGGCTCCAATTTGAAGGTTTAAACACCTAGGAGTCGATCGAGGATGGCTCAATTTCAAGCTTCCCAACCACTTGAAGGTTTGTCTACCACTAAGCCTCCTTTCTTTGATGGTACTAATTATAATTATTGGAAGAATAGGATGAAGGTCTTCATGCTTGCAAATGTACCTAAGGCATGGATTGTGACTATGAAAGGTCCATATGTA